>SKCR01026466.1:0-256225 GCA_019454045.1 Zanthoxylum bungeanum
TAGATGCATATTAATTAATTGTCAAATGATATTTTGACACATGTCATTAATATATGTATTTTTATTATTTAATGTAAATAAAATACATATATATTGATAATTATATTAATTAATTATTTAGATATTTGAAGGTTAAATATATAGATAATTAAATAATATCTATATTTTATAATTATTATGTAATATGTTTAATAATTATTGGTTACTAATGGCATGACATTAAAGCTTGGAGTATTCAAATTGAGTTTGATAACTTAAAGCTTGATATTTTAATTTGATTAAATAAAATTTTCAATGACAAAAATGCCCCTCATTCATGACCAACCTAGTATTTAAAGGGAAGTATTTTTTTTCTTTTGCTTGGTTAATGAAAACCCAGCCTCCTAATGTCATAAAAATTCTCTAAGCATTTTTTAGAAGAAGAATTCCAATAAGAAAAAAAGTTAACGAAGCTTTTGGAAGGTTAAAGGTAATCTTTTTTCTATAATTTAGAAAATTATTTTTTGTTGATATTGCTTGAATCCTTGTGTTGTAGAGATTCTTACAAAAGTTGTAGAGATTTTTTACACAGTAAAATTTGGGGTTTTTTTTTATTTGGTTGATGGATTTAGTGGCTAGATGCATGTGTGAACTTATATTGATTAATATTAGTATAATCTTGATTCAATTTATCATATGATGATTTGTCATCATTCTATAGTATTATGACCATTCTTATAATACCTAAAATTATTTTTGAGTGATTCATTTATTGTGTCTTTAATTGTATAGAGATTAATATGATTAATGTTGAGAAAATTGGATTTAAAGCATGAAAAATGATTATTTTTGCTCCCTGATTGGATCTGAAAAAATCAATTTTTTATGATGAAAAATATGACGTTTAAATGTATTCGATGTGTATTGAGCATTAGAATAATTTGCGGAAATAGTTTCGAAGTGAAAATAAGTGAAAAGGGCGAAAAATAGCGTTACCAGGTGAAACTCGGGCTTAATGGATAAAGGCTGTCAAAACAGTGAATTCGTCACTGTTTGGGCAGCCCATGGACTGGCAGGATACTATTGGAGCTGACCAGGGCAGTCCCATATGGTTTCGATTGGTCGGTTCGGCCGAAAATACGTTTTATACTATTTTACGGAAAAATATTTTCGTAAAAGTTTCGATGTGTTTTCTAAATTAATTATGCTGTTATTTGATATCGAATAATATATTTATGTGAAATATGAATGAATTATTCATGTAGGATATTGAATAATTTATTCAGTAAGTTAAAAAAAATTAAACTACGATTTCGCCTGAATTATGTTTCCACCTCGTATAACCCCAATAAAATGGTATCAGAGCAGGTCTGATTCTACATCCATCATCATTTTTATGCTTGATATATGATATTTAATCTAATTTTATTATTTGCACATGAATGTGAAATTAATTTGATTAATTTTGGAATTGTTTTACAATTTAGGAATATCCCCGCTAAATAATATTTTATAGTAAGTAGTATTATGAATACTTATTTCTTGGTCCGCTTTGTCAATACGAATGCATATGATTTCCTGATGTTGTAGCTATATCATGCCAAAGCTATGAAATCAGTCAAATTATCTCATTTTATCATAACATAGAGAATACATATGTGATAGTAGGGTTAGTGGGAGTGTACATATTTCTTTCTAATATTGTATATCATAATAACATTATCATTATTAAGGTAATAATGATATGTTTGTGAGATAAAAAGTTTACCTAAGTCTTCTTTTCTCTGTGAATGTAGTGAGAATAATTTCTAGTATATTCGATATAAAGTTTTATATATTATACAAAACTAAGAGACTTGTGAGATACTCACATTAATCTTGTATTAGGTATGATCTAATAAAAGGACACAACATGATTATCTATGTGACAGTTAGTATAACTGTTTGACAACTAGTGTGTCTCTTATATATATTATTCTTCTTTCGTAAATGATGATTCCTTAGTCGAAAGAGAAATTGATTAGAATATCTAGTCAATCTTATACATCATAGGATGATGACATAATGAATATTTTATTATGTGTGATTAAAAATATCAATTTAATAGTAATTGTTACGAGCTATTTTGATCGATGTAGACCATATGATGGGTCTTGAAACATATTTTTTTTTATTATCTTTGAGATATTAAGAATGAGTTTCTTATTCATGAAAAATATAGTTCGCAACTATTAGGGTCAGATTAGTTTTGAGTCTAATTGTGACGTTAGACGGTCCACGTTATATAGAGTCAGAAATGATGTCGAGGGAATGTCACATATGATTTTATTGTGTGAGTGTAATTAGTTGCAACTTATGAAGTATTGACCTATGAAGTTGCATAGTGACCTTATAGATTAGAAATTTTGATATTAGTGTTGTTCTTCCGGTTGTCTGCATAGTATTTTGGATTTGAACCCTAAATACTTGGACAACTCAGAAGCAGCTATAACACAATATTGAAATCGTATCTGAGTCATATTGATGTAGAACTTAGGATCTATAAAATATGAATGGTGTTGGTTAAGGGAAACGTTTGGGTTTTTTTTACAAACTCAAAATATTATAAGTGGAGCTACTCGCTCATGCCTACCTATTGAGTGCAAGGTGAGCTCGTTTACGATACACATTCAGATGTATATATTATATCATGGATCAACACTAGAGCAAGTGAGAGAAATTGTTAAGGTTGATGCTCAGAGCGCCAATCTGGATCGTATTTATATCCGATTCATGAATACGAACAATATATTTTCCATAATATTACTTATTAATGGTCACACCTCTTTTCTTTTATATACGTATTCGATCTAATATCGATTAGATTGAAACTAAATCTGGTTTAGTGATATATATATATATATATATATATATATTAGACAAATACCATATGATTTATAACGTAGTACGCAGTTACAACGTAGTTTGTAATTGACATTGGTAAGTGTCACTAGAAGTTGTATATTCTCAAATAAAATTCATGGTCAAGATTTACTAACATTGGTCGGTTAGTAAAATTCGATGAGACCAGTACATGTCGTATATCGAGACTTGGTCCGATGGTTTATCCTAGTGAACCATGAGTCTAGGTAGACTCGTATAAACATGTAGGTGTTTATTTGATAAAAATTGAACGACTCACCGAAAATTTCCTAATAGATGGTACACCAACATCAATAGGAATCTTCTCGAGTTGAGTAGCGTAGTGGTCATTCGACTTGAGATACCACTGTAAATATATTAGTTATCCTCCAAATTTTGATGACAGTCACGTCAATGATCTATTTAGATCAGACATTCTCTTGTTCGTTGGGTGTAGACTCATGCTCATGATATCCTATGAGTATCAGATAGATTATGTTAGTCTTGTGTACAAGGCATAGGTATCCTGCACGTGTTTGAGCTCTGTTAAATCCATGGTTGTGGTACACTATGGAAGCGAGTTCCGAGTGTTATTAAGAGATTATAAATTTATAAGTCGACTATATTATACCTAAGGGATTTGAAGATCATATCTATATCCTCGGTATAATATAGATAGCTTGTGAAAGAGAGATTATACGTATGCAATGATCTCGACTTGCATAGTTTAGCAAGATTATCTGTGGTCGTCATAATTTAAGAGTGAGTGAATTATAGACATGAAATTGGATTCAGTGACAGATAAACCTAAACTTAGAGAGTCCCAAAATATGAAGTGTATTCGTTGAGCAATTGGGCAACACTTTATGAATAATAAAAATTATTCATAATATTTTATCGGATTAAATGAGTTAATTTGAATCGTTTAATGGTTGAACGAAATTACACATGCTTAGGGTCATTTCTATCAATTAATAATTAATGTGTATTTTTATTTGATACAAAATTTGATTAGAGGCATATTAATTAATTCTCAAATGAGATTTTGACACATGTTATTAATATATATTTATTTTTGTTATTTAGTGCAAATAAAAATACATATATATTAATAATTCTATTAATTAAATATTTAGTTATTTAAATGTTAAATATTTAGATAATTAAATTATATCTATATTTAATAATTATTATGTAATATGTTTAATTATTATTTATTGATGGCAAGATATTTAAGCTTGGAGTATTCAAATTGAGTTTGATAATTTAATGCGTGATATTTTAATTTGATTAAATAAAATTTTCAATGACAAATGTCCCCTCATTCACGCACAACCTAGTATTTAAAGGGATTTTTGCTTGGTTAATGAAAACCTTGCCTCTTATTGTCATAAAAAATTCTCTAAGCATTTTAGAGAAGAAGAATTCCAACAAGAACAAAATTAAAGAAGCTTTTGGAAGATTAAAGGCAATCATTTATTTTCTTTAATTTTGAAAATTATCTTTTGTTGTTATTGCATGAATTCTTGTATTGTAGAGATTCTTACAAAAGTTGTAAAGATTTTTTACACTCTAAAATTTAGGCCTTTTTGATTTGGTTGATGGATCTAGTGGCTAGATTCATGTTTGAACTTATATTGATTAATATTAGTATAATATTAATTCAATTTGTTATATGATAATTTGTTGTCATTATAGAGTGTTATGACCACTCTTATAATACCTAGAATTGTTCTTGAGTGATTCATTTGTGGTGGCTTTAAATACTCTTATAATAATTATAATTGGTGTAGAGATTAATATGATTAATGTTGAGAAAATTGGATTTAAAGCATGAAAATTGATTATTTTTGCTCCCTGATCAAATTTTGGAAAAATTTATTTTTTTGATGATAAAAAAATATGATGTTTAAATATATTGGTTATGTATTGGGCATTAAAATAATTACCGGAAATAGTTTCGGATTTAAAATATGTGAAAACGGTGAAAAACGGCGTTACCGGATAAAGACTATTAAAATAGTGAATTCGTCACTATTTGGGCAGCCCATGGACTGACCAGATACTATTGGGGCTGACCTGGGTAGTCATGTCTAGTTTCGGTTGATCGGTTCGGCCGAAAATGCGTTTTATGTTATTTTACGGAAAAATATTTTCGTAAAAATTTCGCGGTGTTTTCTAAATTAATTATATCATTATTTGACATCGAATAATATGTTTAGGTGAAATATGAATGAATTATTTATATATGATATTGAATAATTTATTCGGTGAATTTAAAAAATTTTAAATTACGATTTTGCTTGAACCACACTTCCACCGCGTATAACCCCAATAACAAAAATGTTAGCAACACCTCCCGCTTGAAATCCAACTAGATCTGATCTAAAGTCTACCCATTAAAACAAAACAACATGTTTATTCTTTTGACAAAACAAGAATTCGTCAATAAAGCAATTGACAATAAGCTTCTAATGCTACAATGAAATGAATAATGGATAAAAGAAATAGAAAATAGCATGTATATGAGCTCAAAAGCAAAGCTTGCTTGATCATTTTACTGAGCTTTTACTGTAAGGATCATAGAAATGAGAAGAAGCAGCTTTAAAATTGAGAATGCAATTCATGTGATCAATTTTTGGATCAAAACGGAGGGTATTGAATTTGAAGTAGCGAAGGCGAAAAGACAATGCATGTGATGTGAGCGATGAAGGGTGATTGATTAATGAGATGTGTAAGGGTGATTCATGATATGAATCCAACATGCATAATTAATATTTGGTACAACCACCATTAGTGAATTAATGATTTTGGTGTAACCACCCATAACCGTTCAATTAGTGGATAAGACAACCACTCCACTAATTGTGTTGAGTTAAAAAATAAGTCATTACCTATAAATTGAGCTCTCATTTGAGAGTTCAAGCATCCCCAATAAGTAGCTCGAAGTAAGAGAGTTTAGAGTTTAAGCTCCAAATAAGAAAGCTTAGAGAGTATAGTTAGTGTGTGAGATTTTTTGTACAAATTTTATAATACTAGTAAATTCTATTCAAGTAGTAATATAGAGTAAATTTTCCTCACAAAACACTCTTTAGTGGTCATAGATTCACAACAAGTGGTGTCAATAGCTTCGGTTATATGTTGGGGATCCTGAAGGTGAAGAACGAAACTTGGTTCGGAAAAATCGGGTTTTGGAAAAGTTCTCAAAAATTAATTTTGAGCATACCACCAGCTTGTTCACGTCAAGATGAGCACAATGGTATTTTCCGATGATCAAACAGACACCGGAGAAAGCTACACGCGCTGCATGCGCCGACCAGAGAGATTCCCACGTGCTCCACGGGCCGTCACATGCCATCAAAAGGTTGAAGACGCTGACGTGTCCGCCACGTCAGCACACATCAGTGTATCAACAACAGATAAGCACACAATCAGCAACATGTAAGTGCTGAGTCATCTACCATGTTAGCGCACAGTCAGCGCCACGTCAGTACACTGTCAGCGAGGATTCTGACACACCAACTACCACATTATCGACACGTGTCTACCAGGTCAGCGGCCACATTAGCAAAATGGTCCTATTTTCTGCCATGTCAGCAGACACATGTCTGTCATGTCAGTGTACCTGATAAATTTCATTGAACCCCCTAAAGTTTCTGAAATTTATAGTTTGACACCAAAAGTTTTAGAAATTTACAAATCAGATCATGTATCGGATTCAGACCAACAAAGAGTCAAATCCATCATTTTCAACTGTTAATAGACGAAACAATGACATCCGATTTGTAAAAATCAACCTCAATTTTATCTTATTTTCATTTTAAGCTTTAAACTTAGAATGTAATATTCCTCTTCGAAGCGATGATCAAGCTGACAGCAACCAATTACTCCCTTTAGAGGCCTCAGATGATAGATTATTTACACTGTAAAGATCCGTTTGATATGATCGTGGTGAAGGGAGTGTGACCAGATTCTATCAAAGAGAGTGACTGAAATAAACTCAACAATAGAATTTTCGGTCAGACTAGGCAGTGGATCAGCCATTGTGGCTTCCACCACGTAGCACAGGATACAGATGCTTACGAAATACGGATGAAGCTAGAATGCATGTACTAGGCCAAGATTGCTAGGAGCAAAGCCCTGTTAATGAGGCTTTTGGTGAATTTGAAGTTACGAAGTGGAACTTCCATTACATAACACACCAATGAGTTCCAGAGCCTCGTGAATTAGTTGTCTGCAATAGACATGCAGCTGGGATATGAAGTACAAGCCCTCCCACTGCTCAGTTCTCTTCCTGATAGTTATGAGACATTGGTGGTTACTCTCAGCAATTTGGCTCCATGAGACAAACTTATCATGCCTATGGTAAACGATGCCCTGTCGAATGAAGAGTTTAGGAGAAAAGATGTTGGCTCAGAACAGACAAAGGTATTTGTCACGGAGACTCGAAGAAGAAATCGATGAAGAGAAAGAGGTAGAGGCAAAAGCACAACCAGAGGTAGATCCTCAGATGGAAGGATGCCTATGTATAAGTGCTACCATTATAGTATAGAATGACACTTAAATAAAAATTACTTAAAACAGTAACAAGAGCAAGACCAAGGCAATTTCCAGCCGAAGACTAACAAATGAGAGACACTAATAGTTTTCTAAAGAGATGTAACGATATGCTCCATTTAGGAAGAGACATGTCTTTACACCGCAACCCAAGATGTTGAATGTGTGGTAGATATTGAAACATCTTACCACGACAATCCTCACAAAGACTTCTTTACAACATACAAAGCATGAGACTTTGGTTCAGTGAAGATGAGAAATATCAGTTCATGTGGGATAGTAAGAATTGGTGATATTCAATTGCGGACAAATGCGGGTATACATTAAATTTGAAGGATGTCTTGTATGTTCCTGAACTTCGGCTGAATGTACTCTAAAGGATAGCCCTTGACAAACAAGGACTGTGACAGTCACTTCAGAAATGACACATGGAGAATGATAAAATGTGTTATGGTGGTCACTCGATGATATATTTGTGGCACATTATACAAGACTCATGTGAATATTTGTGCAGATAGCCTCAATGTAGCTGAAAAAAGGCTTCTTAAAATATGTGGAACCAAAGACTCGGTCACATGAGTGAGAGATGATTGTCTACCCTAACCAAGAAGGAGTTTACCAAGGATGTTGCACTAGGTCATTGCAACCATTATTTATTTAGTAAGCAACACATAGTCTCATTTAATTTCGCTTCAAATAGAATATCAGAGTTGTTTAGTTTTGTGCACTCTGATGTATGTGGTCCATTGAAGGTTGATTCATTATGAGATAATAAGTATTTTCCGACTTTCATTGACGATATTTCTCGGAAAGTGTGAGTGTATTTCATGAAGACAAATGATCATGTCATGAATCAGTTCAAGCTGTTCCACGCTATGGTAGAGCGTGAAACATGGAAGAAGCTGAAGTGCCTCCGTATAAACGATGGAGGCAAGTATAGTTCCAGTGAGTTCGATGCCTACTGCAGGAGATACAACATTCGACATGAGAGAACTTTTCCATTCACCCCACAACATAATCGTGTAGCTGACAGAATGAACCGCACCATTATGGAAAGAGTCATAAGCATGATCAGTATAGCTAAGCTGCCAAAACCATTATAAGGAGAAGCTGTTTGTACCGTCTGCTACCTGATCAACAAATCACCATTTGTACTGTTGAATTTTGAGATTTCGGAGAAAGTGTGGTTTAGTAAGAATCATTCATACTCTCACCTTAGAGTATTCAGGTGTTTAGTCGTTGCACATGTATCCAATGAGCTCAAGCAAAATCTTGATGCAGTGACTACTCCATGTATATTCCTAGGTTATGGAGATTAAGAATTTTGATACATACTATGTGATCTAAAGAAAAAAATGGTCATCAGAATCCGGGATATAGAGTTTCTTGAATACCAGACAATTGAAGACATTGAAAAACTCAAGATGTCTTCCAATTCCAGTGCCGACAGAAATCCAGACCCAATACCAGCATAATTGGCCACATATATGGTGCATAATATTTCAGAAGTAGAACTAGAGGAGGCAGATGAGGATGTTGAGCAGAGGGAGACATAACCGCTCCATCGGAGATTACAGAAGAGAATGTTGAGTAGTGGGAGACACAACCCGCTCCATCGGAGATTATTGAAGATAATGTTTAGCAGGGGGAGCCGCAACCCGCTCCACTAGATGCTATAGGATCATCCACAAATTTGGATGATGATATACCTCCTGAAACCAGTGGACCTTAGACAATAAAATCTGAGCGAGACATGATTCCATCAACCAAATATTCGGGATTCGAATATATTCTGTTTATTGATGAGGGTGAGGCAGAGAGTTTCCTACAAGGCAAGAAGACACTGAGAAACAAATGGGTGAAGAAAAATGAGAGCAGAAGAGTATTGTGCAGAGACACAGTGAAGTGTGTTGTGCAGAGACACAATCAACATGTCAACAAAGATAGTTACACGAGATAAGCTAGAGTTGTGCAGAGACATAGTCAGAATAGCTATCAGATGAAAATCATTTCGGATGCAGTCGAATAAGAGAATTGATATGAATCCAACATGCAAAATTAACATTTGGTAAAACTACCATTAGTGAATTAATGATTTTTGTGTAACCACCTCTAACCACTCAATTACAGGACAATTATGACAACCACTCCACTAATTATGTTGAGTTACAATGCAAGTCGCTGCCTATAAATTGAGCTCTCATTTGAGAGTTCAAACATCCCAACAAGTAAGCTTCAAGTAAAGAAAATTTAGAGTTTAAGCTCCAAGTAAGAAAGCTTAGAAAGTGAAGTGTAAGGTTTTTGTAACAAAATTTGTAATCTTTGTAAATTCTATTCAAGTAGTAATAGAGAGTAAATTTTCTTCATAAACACTCTTCAATGGTCAGAGAATCACAACAATACAGACAATAAAGCACGTGAAAATTGAATTTGAGATGCCAGTCAAACCCAAACCTTTACCGGGTTCTCTTCATTTCGCCTACTCATTATTTTATTATTATTATTTTTTCTATAATTCCGAATGTGTATATGTATATATAAAAGATGCAAAAATTGATTAATCATTTTGTTTAATTGTTCCAAAAAACTAAAAAATTTTACACTAGCGCGAATGGTAAAGATGACTTTTTTTTTTTTTTTTCCAAAATTTACAAAAATTTCAGATCCCAAATGCACATGTTGTCTGTAAAATGCGCTCATTGCAACTGTGGTATGTAAAATTCAGTCATAAATTTTTTGGGTTTCTGCGGGTTTTGGTCAATTCATTCACCTTGTATAATTTTATTGAGTTATAGATATTGAATAATAATTTATTAAATATAATTACATTTTAACATTTTATGATTATATATATATATATGATAGAAAATTATAAAAAATTCAACACCGCTCAACTCACAAACTTAAGAGTGATGCTATTGGCCAATTACATTTTCATATGAATTTTTTAATACATTGCTTTTATTAGAAAAGATTTTATTGAAGTTATTTAAAAAAATTAAGAAGAATATTTTAGAAAGGGGCGGATCAACAATTGGGGAATCAAGACGACTAGGCCTCTGTGTTTGGGTAAATAAAGGAGACTGGATGAGGCCACAGAGGCACGGTCCCGGTCCACGAAGAGTGGGTTATTTTTGCCAAACAAATGAAACATTGTGGTCATAATTATAATTTAGGACAAATATCGGGAACAAATGAAAAATAGAATAATCTCTGGCATCCGCCATCTCACCACTCTCTTAAATGGCTTAACTCATTTTTCATTCTCCTCCCTCTCTCTCTCTCTAGAAATTTCTCTCAACGATGGCTATGCCTCATCACCATTTTCATCAAAATTACCAGCGGCCTCAAAATCAACATCAACAGCAGTCCAAAAGCTTCAGGTAATTCTGCCTTCAAACTTAAAAATTTTGTTTTTGTTTCAAAACCCTATTACGCTTGTATGATCATATAGTTATTATTATTTTTTTTTTAAATCTTCATCAGGAACTTATACGCAATCGACGGTCAGATTTCGCCGCCAGTAGCTTATTACGACGATGCTAATAATTTACAGGATCAGTCTCAGCACCCTCCGTACATACCTCCATGTATTTATTATTCCTTATCTCTCTCACTCACTGCTCTCTTTAATTGCTGATAAATCTTTATCAAACTTAATTAGTAAGTTAATAAAAATACCACTTGTGTCCCAAGAATTCATAATGACAAAAAGAGAGTTAAACTATTGTTTGGACTTTTTCTTAAGCTAAATTTATCTGAATTTTTAATTATGCATAATCATACTTGCAGAAAAAAAAATTTATCTCAGCTGAATATTTCATCTTCTGAGCACTAATCTGTAGAAATGTAAAGTTTCATATCATTTGTCATTTTTTTTTCTAATATAACGATTTTGTTGTCCTTTAATGTATCTTTGTTCACAATTTAATTATCTTTCCATTAATTTTACTAAATAGGGGTATTATGCATATGTTGATATTGTAGTTCATGTTGCTGGTTTTGCTCCTGGTCCGGTAAATGCAATAGATGGCAGTGATGGGGGAGCTGATTTGCAATGGAACAATGGTCTAGAACCTAAGAGGAAAAGATTGAAGGAACAGGATTTTTTGGAGAACAACTCACAGATATCATCTGTTGATTTCTTGCAAGCTCGAACGGTGTCAACTGGATTAGGTTTGTCTCTTGACAATACACGATTGGCTTCTTCTGCTGACTCGGCTTTGATGTTATTCATTGGCGACGACATCGATAATGAACTACATCGACAGGAGGCTGAGATTGATAGATTCCTCAAAGCTCAGGTGAAGATTCTGGTACTTATTAGCTTTCATGTTTGTATGAAACAATTGCCATGGTCTTTGATTTTGTTTTGAACACTTACTTTTCTAGCATGGTTTATGGAATTTGAAATGGCAATTGGTATCGTAATTATTGAATGTGTGCATGTATGATGTTTTTATCCAGTGTTTTGTCATATTGTTAAGATTACTTATGATAAATACCTGATTGGTTGAAGTTTCTTTATTTTCCGGATAACACAGTTCTCTGATTAATAATTTATTACAATTTGACATGTGCAAGTATTGTCTTGTTTCTTTTGTAATTCATTTTGTTTTTAAGTTGGCCAATCCAAGATTGGCCAAGTGTTCTGTGAAGGCAGTTAGGCATTTGCATGGCCTGTAGTGACGAATGTTTTCACCTATAAATTTGAAGTGATGCTTTTTGACTTCCGATCTTCCTTATAAGAATTGTATCTTTCTGCATTTTATCAAAATAATGGCATAGAAAAACACTTAACAAAATACCAAACAGCCTGTATCCCTTCTGATTTTAGTGGCCTCTCTAGTGCATACCTATCAATAGATTTAGTTGTGATAAGGATTTATTCAGTTATATGCAACACTTAATGATCTCAAGTAAGTTAGTGAAATCAAGGCAACATTTAATTAAATGAGCTAGACATTTCTGCCAATATGCAACTACAGACTTCCTATTTCTAGTATCAGATTTAAAGTGCAGGTTCTGTTTACTATGATATTTTGCTGGTCGATAATGCGGTAAATTAGATGGTTGTCTGTGGAATATGGCTTTGGTCTGGTAAGGCAAATGTGTGTGCACCCTTCTGTTTGTAGGTGTTATGGTAATAGTTGGAATTTTGTTTGTATTCTATTTAGAGATTGTAAGTTGAAGATCCATTGCTGGTACTGTGAAGAAACCATTCATTTTTCTTATTCCTCATGGGAGGGAATATAATTCCAGCCGCACCTAGATATGGTGACATTTGATTCCCTTAAACTTCTCCTTGGTCGCTTACGAGTTTTCTGTATTTGACCCTCTGACTGAGCAATCAGTTATGCTAAATTGTACTCCTTATAAAATGAGAAGGGACTGTTCCCCTATATAACACTATTTAGTGCTCTTTGGATCATTCATAGCCAAAGACATGCATGATGCATGATTACTTGGATTGATTAGCTATTTGACAAAGTATTCTTCAAGACAAAATAGAAGCCCCGTTTCCTCTTAATAAACAGCAAAATGGTTATCATTCATGCAACATGCCAACTCACCACTTGGAAACCAATTGCAACTCTTCTCAAAAGTTACTTTGTGCAATCATTCACATGAAGGTGCTACTATCATGATTTCACAGTGTAGAAACCAACAAAAGAACAAAACACATAAAAAAAAAGTTACAATTTTAGACTAAAACATTTCAATAATCGTTTGATTGTAAGGAGTTGTTTGTTCCTAAATTTAAGAACTTTCTTTGATTGGTAATATTTTCTATGGAATAAATGGTTTAATTTAGATTTGTTTGCTTTCAGGTAATTTTTCTTTTTAAAATTAATTTAGTTTTAGGCTGCTAGTATCTGGGAACAAGTAAAATTACTTGTTTTCGGTAAATTTTAAAAAAAATTAATTTAGCTTTTAGCAATGTTCTAAAACTCGATATACGGTGCAAGGCGGTCCACTCGTGTGAGGCGAGGCGGGCAGCCTCGAAGCGGTCGAGACGACAGCATCAATCCGAACACGAAAAAACTAAAAGCATCAAAATAAATCATCCACAACAAATCTATATCAATTAATACATAAAATCATCCATCAAAACTAAACAAAATGAAACATAACAAAATATGTTCATGGAATAAAATGACTGTTAATCTTGAAATATGCTATCATTTGTGTCTAATAGCATGAAATGTGTGTTTGAAGCGTCATCCTCCAAAGCGTCATCCTCATAAATAATTCCTATTATAAATAAATTTATTAATAACAAATTATAACTAATAAATAAATATAATAGTAAATGTTAGTTATTTTTAAAGATAATACTTATTTTGTCATTTTCGGCGAAAAATCGGGGTCGAGCTACCCTATCAACGCAGTTAACGACACTACCAGTTAGGATTTCAAAATTAGAAATTTTATTTTCGATAGCTTTTTAGTCTATAAAGAGGCTCAATTCAGGATTCTTTGTCCCAATTTTCAACTCCCATATATAATATTTTATTTCTTTAAAAAAATAATAATAATTTTAGGGCTTTCAAGTCGAGGCGTCCGCCTCAAACCACCTCAAGCCGCCTCGACTCGAGGCGTCATGAGGTGCACTGCCTCAAGCCTTTGAGGCGGGCCTGTTGAAAATTCGGTCTGAGGCGATAGCCTCGACGCGCCATGGCCGCGAGGTGCTTATATAATCATTTTATTGAGCAAAATGAAGTGACTGTCAACGTGAACTAGGCAAAATCGCTTGCTCGACTTGTGCTCAGACAACCAGCATATCTGGGATTTGTGTTCTCTTCCTCATCCATCTCAGTTGCAGCTAGTCATAAGCAACGAATAATGAACTGACATCCATCTCAAATGGTGTATATTAACATATTCACTTATAGGTCTAACATTACATACATCGAAACATCAATATTTATAATTTAAATCAAATTAATGAGCTTATGAAGCCTATAATGATTTTTTTTTTTTTAATTTTAAAGGAAGGTCTAAGTCTTTTCCTTATATATTGTACCCCCTGTCTTTAGGTATCCCTTAGGACTTGAACCCATGACCTCTTGCTTCCACCGTAAAAGTTAAGCCAACTAGGCTATGCTTTGGGGATTAAGCCTATAATCATAATGACTTACCTAACCATTTGGGAGATCTTTTACAAGTCTGTGTCAATCCTGAAGGCTCCAAATCAAGAGCAAGTATCAACTCTTGAAGTTTTCAGCATCTCTTAAGCTCATAGAAATGGTTTCTGTATGTTTCTTTTCGTATTAGCAGGTACAAATTTGTGAGAGAATTAAAGTAAAGAAGAAAGTAGTTAACGGTATTTTTTAGTGCTATTCATAATTAATGTATGATGTTTGAAACCTGTTGTTTTCTTCAAAATATATCTTCAGGACTCTGCCTGGGCTAGCTTACAGCGAAGTTTTTCAATTTGCAACTCTTGCTTTCTATGGCCTCATGTATGCTTGTTTTCTTGTGTCATAAATATATTTTAGAAGAAAATATGAATGCGTTATCATGTTACATGTTTTAAACTGTGTTCCCTCGGATTGTTGTCTTGTTTTGGTATTATTATAGTTAATTGTTTTGTTTTATTTTCTTTCCTTTCTGTTATTGCATGATTTAAATAAGAGGCATTTTAAACAAGATCATTTTGTAATTTGATTGTTCTTAGATCTAAATTCTTCATGAATATGATAGGGTGACCGGTTGCGGCAAGCCATTCTAGAGAAAGTTCAGGCTAACCAACTTCAAACCATCTCACTTGTGGAAGAAAAAGTTCTTGAGAAACTTCGTGAGAAAGAAGCAGAGGTGGAGAATATTAACAAGAGGAATCTGGAGCTTGAAGAAAGAATAGAACAACTGAGTGTGGAAGCGGGTGCTTGGCAACAGCAGGCCAGAAACAATGAAAATATGATCAGTGCTCTCAAGGTTAATATTCAACATGTATATGCTCAAAGTAGAGACAGTAAAGAAGGATGTGGTGATAGCGAGGTCGATGATACAGCTTCATGCTGCAATGGCCGTGCCATTGATTTCCATATTCTCTGCAAGGAAAACAATGATGTGAAAGAGCTGATGAATTGTAAGGTTTGTAGAGTCAATGAAGTATCTATGCTTTTGTTACCTTGTAAGCATCTCTGTCTGTGTAAAGACTGTGAAAGTAAGCTTACTTTTTGTCCCCTGTGTCAGTCCTTTAAGTTCATAGGCGTAGAGGTCTATATGTAACAGGATACATGTGTAAGTTTTAGCTTTGATGTTATGCTAATGGTATATTTTGGTGGTCGTTACCTGTTTGCTTCTTTCTTCGTTGTCACACGCGTCTGTATTTTCATTGATCGATCAGAATTTAATGCATGTTAATAACTGCACATCTCTTTTTGGATTTTCTTTTGTAATAGACAGAAATTGTGCTCCTATTGTGATACTAACGATATAATGTTATGTGGGTTTTCAAGGCTTCAAAGAAATTCTCTTTTACCTGCGGTTTAGGTTGCCATTGTTGATGGATTGCAGGATTAGTATAAACTTTACTGTACTGCATGAGTTTTATATATGCCAAGGTCTTGAGGAATTTTTGATTGAAAATTCTTTACAAGATCTTACAGTTAATAGGAACTTGTGTAGTGGATACAATTTTATTTGTGGGTGAATATGCAGGAGGAGGAGGAGTGGTGGGTGCAGATTAGGTGAACCAGATTAAGTAGCCATATTTTTGATACCCAAATCATGGCTCACTTTAATTAGCCTGATTTATAGAACTTTAAAGAAAGGAGTTTGTACCTAATCTGCACTTACAGCTTCATGTTAAATCAAACCAAGATAATTAATTAATAAATAACACCCAGTTTCTGATATAATCTAGTACTCTATCACCAACTGGACTTTGCTATTACAAAACAAGATTTAGTTTATCAACTATGTTAGTTAGTAGTTGAACAACCACCATCACCACTTACTCTTATCCCTTGAGCCAAGCTGAGAAAATTATATGACTATTATTATAATTAATAATAATTATGTTAATAACTTTTAGGTTAATTATATAGTAATTAACTAGTACAGTATGGTAGTAGAAGAAGACTTGGGAAACAAGTTGTTTGTTTGGGGGGGGGGGGGGGGGTAATGTTATAGTAATTAGGAGGATGATTGAGGGGAAAAAAAAAAAAAAAAAAGAAGAAGAAAGAGAGTTGCTTTTCTTTTAGAGATGAGAGAAGATTGATTGAACTTTTTTCTAATCATGCCTTAGAAAGTGATGACAAAGAGGAAAGTGAATATGCTTCTTCCATGATTATAACTATCTGCCCATTTGTATTATTATTATTAATTATTATTATTATTTGTTTTTATTCATAATTCCACCTCCACTTCCACTTCCACCGCAAACCCCAGCCGATCTCTGTCTTTTCATGTCCCTTTTCTTTTTTATTTGTACCATTCTTCTCTTTATCTTATTCTCAAAATATGAGAAAGAATTAAAAAATATTTTTATTTTATTGAACTTAATGATACAATAATTCAAGATATGAAAGGTAAAAATTAAAAATATATTTGGATTTCCGTACTCATCCACTAATCTATATATATATATAAAAGAATAATACATCTCAAGTCTTTGATAAAAATATATTTGTGATCTATTTAAGTACAAGTAAATGAATTAATTAAAATTCAAAATTGAGGAAGAGTAGCTTTACTTGAGTTCAAACATCTAACACCCAACTTATTCCCTATATATAAAGCTGTTTTTATCTATATATATCAGCTTTCTTTTTTCTTTTTTCTTTTTTCTTCTTTCTCAAGTGGGGTACATATTTATTTATTTATTCATCTCTATTGGGTTACCTTACCTCCACTTTTGTATCTCTTTTTCCTTTCCTTTATTTTCATATCTGATCATGTGCATTAGTGAATTATTTTATAATGGGACTCCATTAATATGTATGTGTTCGGTGATTTTCTTACAACATTTTGAAATGAACATGTAGCTTTTGCTGCCCACGGCGGCAAATTTGCTTGAGCATTTTTACGTGCAGTTCTCGGAGAAGTAAAAACATAATTAATCAATTATTTAGTAACATATTTAATGTTGAAGTGGATAAATAATCTTAGTTATTGATGGTTTTTGGACTCGAGCTTTATACCCAGACATAATAATTATTTGGAAATTAAAAAAAAAAAAAAGTATATAACTGGATAAGATTGTTCATGAAACTAAAGAAAAAGAAAATTGGAGGGAAAGTTGGCATAGTACGGTTATGAAATTATATGATTATTATTTATTAATCTGTTGAATTTAAGAGTATCTTTTGAGTATGTTCTCTAAAGAAGCATCCGCAATAAATTTTGAATCTGTGCATGCCAACCTGGTGATCAATATTTTATTTTATTTTATTTATTTTTTTTAAGTTGGTGCTCAGTTTTATACCTGCAAAATTATTTGGGAGATTTTATTATTATTATTATTATTAAAGCTAAAAACTATAAGAGATTTTATGATTCAAGCTTAAAAGATATTTTCATTTAGTCCACTTATATGTGGAATGACATAAGCATACCTAATAAAATGGAATAGGTCTTTAGGAACCAAAAATAAGATATTTTTTTCCAACTTTAAATTTAAAAACTAAATATCTCTCAAAATATAAAGTGTTTCAAGAAAAAAATTGCATATTATTAATTTACAAATCATAAATTTAAAAATAAGTAACATGGTCGATATGTTTCGACCAAAGAAATAGATCAAAAATTACCTTTATATTTATTAGTTATTGATCAATAATTTTCGAACATTCATATATCTTTCATCTAAACTTTAAAATCACAATCTGTAAGTTAATACATATAGTTGACATTCACACCTGCAACTTTCATCAAGAAACATCTCTCAAATTAGGATTTCTACAAGGTTAAAATCAATCTCAAATTCGCTATATTATCACAGTCACAGTCATGCACACAAATAACTCAGTTTCAATATTACTCACATAGATAATTTTCAATCACATTTCTCAGTTACAATGACATATATAAATACTCAATCATAATTATAATGTTATTTTACATATCTAAAAATATAACTAGATATCTACAAACTTTTAAAAAAAAAAAAATATTTTTCAAGTGAATAGTGAATATTTTACGTGAATATTGAATATTCCGTTTTTCACATGAATGACATAAAAAAATTAAGTAAATGCTTAAAAAATAAAAAATAAAAATTCGTGAACAGTGATCAAATTCCAATGTTCACGAGTGAATAGTATTTTGAAAGAAATTAATATGTTTTCTGAAAAAAATACTAATAATATTAACATAGATATGGATAAAATATGATTAAAGTGAATTTAGAATTATATTTTGTACTGAATAGAACGAATCTTAGAAAAATATGACTACATAGAAAAACTTTAAGAAATAAACATGGTGGAAAGGATTTTTCTCCGATCAGAATATCCTTCTTCCCCAATAGTCTTATTCTTTAATTTGAATTTCCTATTTTTTTTTTCCTCTACTTTTTCCTGTGGAAAATTGGTTGGTGTATGTTTCATAATCATACACAATTTATTGTGCGGCCGTTCAGTCGCCGAATGCAGCAACTTCTTGTAAGCTATTAATAAGTTGCTGTTATAAGGCTGCACTACACCAGCAACCAAACAGCAGTAGCAATGGGCAGCTCCCAACCCTACATTGTTAATACCATAGCGTGAAAAACATAGAGAAAAATGGAAAGATCCAAATTAACACAGATAAATGGAACAATGTGGAATGAGGGTATTCTGGTCCAAGGATTGTGTATTTATTTGGTCAATAAAGGGGAAAAAAAAAATAGAGGTGTGTAATTTTTAAAATTTATAAACAACTTTTCGGTCATTTTTTATAATCCCCTTTATACATGCTTTACGTATAATACATGTCTAAGTCAGAAGGAAAATCTTGCGGATCCACTTGCTAAATGTTTATCTAGAGAGTAAGTTGAGAAATCAAAGAGGGGAATGAGCTTGAAATTTATAAATTAAGATTTGTCACTATGGAAACTCAACCTAACTGATTGGAGATCCCAAAATCTAGGTTCAAAATGGGCAATTAAAAATTTGTGCAATTCAAAACAAGCATTGTAGAGTTTTATACTCTTTCCCATTCTTATAATGACGCAGGGTGCTGTCTGCCAAGATTAAGATAAACCGAGGCTTTTAATAATGACTATATTAGGAGAATAGTCAGAATAGTCCTAACATGGGCAAAGACAGATTACCTTTCATAGTAAATCACCTATTTCAAGTAAGAAGTGAGATCGTTTTCATGGAAATTTTAAAGGCTGGATTCCCTAAAGTACTTGATGAAATCATGACCGATGTTCATGGCCGAATTGAACACAATTGTAGAACGGGAAATGGTCGAAGTGAAGCTGTGTGATGACTATTGTCTTGGTTTGCACTAACGGTTGAAAAGTTCAAGACTATGGGTCACTGGTTTGCCAAGTAAATCCGATTGTCATTCACTAGGAAATGTTCAAGGCGAAGCTACCTATTCCAATGCAACTTTATTTCAAGGAAACTCTCTCAAGTGTCTACATTGATAATTGAAAAATTGTGGGGAATTGTAGGAAATTTTCTAATTAATGAGTGTTTTTATATTGGATGTCTTATTACAGAACATGTCCTTAATATGTGAGTTTTAGGAAATACACAAATTGAAGGGATATGTCCCTTAGAGTGAAATGTTATAACCATATGAGATGTAAGAGTTCTTTGAAGAGTTATATTCCTTTAAAGGATTGCATCATTAAGTCTAAATGTACCTATTCAATAACAACCTTCCATATCTATAAATAGGGCATTGGGTTCTCATTTTTTACTCACTCAATTCATTCTACATCCAATGTTATTTTCATAAGTCTTAGACAATTGTTAGAGAGACTAAAAGTTTCCAAGTGAGAGAGTTTTCACCATTGTCCTAGTTCAAGTTCTTGAAGAAATGAATTTCCTTTTTACAAGAAGCAACCAAGTATCCTGGGAGAATGTTAGCCACAAGAGATCCATAGTGCACCAAAACGGGGCTAATAAGTTCTTAAGGATAAAAATTTTCTCGACTTGGTTTAAATCCATCATCTTCTACATAGCATTTTCTAGGTTTTTCTAACACCTGATTTTGTGTTCAATTTTTAATTTGTATGATTTCTTTTAATGATTTTGTTTGAATAATACATGTTATGAAATGAGTAATAACACATACGCCCTAACAATCTTAAGAACTTATCAAAAATATATATGTGTTGTTAACTCTGATTTTGCATGTCTTTGTAGGCACTGCATTTTTTCATGTAAGTCCCGATGATGAGTCTCGTACGGAGGCACTACCTCTTAAGTTGTGGAAGTCGCGGGAAACAGATGTCGGAAGGGAAGGGTCAAGAATTGACATTTTGGTGGATTTAATTCGCTCGTTTAGCTTCGGGTTCGCTTGTTGGACCTCTGTTTTAAAACAACACCCCATGCCTCACGCCCAACCAAATCACAAACAAACAAAAAAAACCCATTCCTACACCCATAATCCCCACGGCAAGAAACATAAATAATAAAACCCTTTGTATCTCTCTTCTTGGCCAACTTGAAAACAACAAATGAATAAACCCTCCTTCACAAGTAGCCAAAACCTAAGCAACAAACCGCCCATGCACCTCACAACCCTCTCCCACGTGAAACAACTAACCAATAAACAAAGCATCTCACCCAATCACAAACCAAAACACAAACCAACAAATAAGCCCATGCACCATCCATGCATTTAACCCTCTCCCACGTAAACACAAGTCACAAACAAACACCAACACCCATGTAAACCCATGCCACACCCATAAACCACTCATGCCGTCCCTCTCTCTCTCACTCCAAAAAAGAAGCCGTATAAACCCTAGATACCTCACGCAAGAGGGGGACCTTCACGCCTCACTGCACTCTCTCTCGGTCATTCTAAAAAACCAGCGCCTCTCTCTCTCCTGACAAACCCTTAAAACAAACCACTCCACTCACCAACTTGCACTAGCCACTAACCACTCTCCAATCAATGCACCTACTCCCTTAAACCTCTCCACTATAAAAGACAAACCCTAGGCACGTCCCTCGGGTGGGTTCTCTACGCACACCTCAACTCTCAAAGCAGACCACTCAGCCCCTCCATCTCTCTCAACCCTCACTCTCGGTAATACTGCCCTTCATCAACTCCTTCACGCTACTCACACTGAAGCTCTCCTCCCTCATCTTCATCATCAACCCACATACATACTATACCTAGCACCTCCCTTCACGCAATGACACACCCAGCAGCCCCCTTTGCGCAATGACACTTCACTCATGTCCCATGCATGCAGCCCATCACGTGAAACCCCTCCATTAGACAAACATACACACACGGGAACCATCAAGCCCTCAGTTCTCTCACACAGCCCTTTAAACCAACACAGCCACGTCCCTAAACTCTCCACAAACGATCAGACCTGCCCTCACTCGCAGTCCCCTTCTCCACACCGAATCAACAAACAACACACCCTAACAACCCCTCGCCTCTCGCATCGACCACCCCTCAATTGCCTCACGCATCAACTGCCCCCCTCACCTTGCCTCACGCATCAATAGCCCCTCACGACATAGCCACTGCTTCACGCTCTCATCTCACGTAAAACCCTAATGACCCTCTCAGCACCAAGCTATTCACCTGCACTCACAGACTGCTGACCTAGATATGCCCATCTCCTCTCACTCTTCATGCAGTTCACATCCCCTAGAGCAAACAGACCACAACCCTTCAACAACGTGAACAACTCTCATTCTCTTGCACATCGAACACCATCTGCCATGCCGAGCACAAAGGGAACAAACACAAGCCAAATCAAACCTTAAACCACCAGCTACACGTGAAACACGACACCTACAAACCTGCTGAGCACCCAGCCAAACGTGACTAGTGAGCAGAAACCCTAGAGGCTTCACGTAAGCAAAACACAAGCAAAGGAAAACAACCCTTAAGCCAAATCCAGCAAGCCAATCCTCACGCCTAATAACACTCAAACAGCAAGCAGTCCACGCCTGAATAAACCCCTCACCACAGCCCCCCAACTTCACACACATGACCCCTCAAAGCCGCCCCATGCACACGTAACAAGCCATCACATAAATCCACTCATGCACACCAACAAACAGCCCTCAAACCAAGCCACCAAACTGATCAACAAAGCACCAAGACACAACCCATTTATCGAGCCAACAGACTGCCCCAAAACCCTTGACGTGAGCCAAACAACCGAACCTAAACAGTAGCCCCAAATACCCCAAAACCGTGACCCAATATTACCCAAAAACAGTTACCAGAAAATACAACCAAAACAGCAGCGAAACAGAGTGAAAACAGCAGCCCAAACAGCGAAACAATGAGGAAAAATGTTGGATTAGTGAACCAGGAAAGTTGCGGAATATCAACCATTTCGACGGCCGTGTAACGCGCTTTCGAGAGACGACAAAAGAGGTTAGACTTGAGGGCACCTTCTTTATTTATTATTCTTCATTTTTTTATTTATTTTAATATATTTTCGCATGAGAGTCGTTTGTTGATGCATGATATGAATTCCGGGTGAACGGAATGCGTGTTCTCTTTTCTGGTATATCGGATGGAAACCCGGACGTAAATTCTGTAGCCGAATCCGAATGGACGGTAGTGCGGTTTGCACTCGGGATACAATGCCACGTACTACTTAAGAGACACACGTTTTTCGTTTCATCCAAACATGTATGCGAGCATGATTAGTCGTTAGCATGTTATTTATTTAAGTCGTTAGTATGTCATTTATTTCTTAAGCATGATTTAGTTTAGTGTGTTATTTATTTTTATGCATGATTTAGTTATTTCTTTCACAATAGGAATTTAAATTGCATTTATGTTTAGGATGTTATTTATTCTTTGTATTTGATGATTCAACATGCTCATTGTGTGATATCGTATGTTTGCCGTTGTGATAATTACTTTCAAAGCATGCAAACTTAGACTAGGATTTACTTTGATGAATGCGAACTAGATCTAAGTTACTCTTGATCATATATGTTGCAAAGACTTAGTTAAATTATTGCACAAATCCGTTCATTACAAGTGACATAAGTAATGGACCATTCCAAACCCAACGGTTTGAGGTCTTCCCTTGCGAGGGGTGAGTGCGGCCTTAAATCATTTTCCCGGTTCACACCGGGTGGTGACTCCATTTTATTCTCCGGTTTAGTCCCCCGCGGGCTACTCCGTACTCCCGACTAGGCCGTGAGCCTAGAACAACGTCGTCGATTTCTGTGTTCTACAGTCTGGCGACTCCACTGGGGATAGAGAATCGACCCCGAAATAATGTCTTGTAATGTTTGTGATTTGTGCTTTAAATTAACCATGTCTACTGTGGGTTTAGGGAGTTTAATCAAAGGCGTTATTAAAGCTATGTGATGGTTTAATGTCTTCCTTCATTCACTACCTTTCTATAAGGAAAAGCTGCAAAGGCATCTAGATAATCATTACTCGTAGCTCATTGTGACAGACTAATTTGAAGGACTTATTGTTTATTCATATCACCAAGGCGATAAGAGCCTAAGAGGCTTGGGTATTTAAGAGAGTTTGCTCCACCCTCCCTCTGGGGAATCTACAATAAGAAATCCATTTGACAGTTAGTCACATACCGTAACTCGTTGGCACGTACCGTAAGGTATAAAAAGGGTGCGCTCACTTGGTCGCTTGAACCCTTGAGTGATGAGTCCTAGTTGTGAGCAATCCTTCATTGGCGGGGGCCTTTGTTTACATTCCTTTAAACCTACGTATAAACCATAATTGTACGACCAATAAAAGTTATCTTTTTATGTTTGTGTTTAAGGACCATTGTCATTTGGATTCAGTTAGACTTCTTGTCAAGAGATGTGAACTTGTTGGGCCATTTAAACTGGGACGAGTTCGTGTCCTTCGATAATTGGGTCAAAAGTTTCTAAAATGCCGATGGGCCGTTTTGTATTTGGGCCTCTTATCATTTGAAGTTGTTTAGCCATGTTATCGCAAAAGTATAAACTTGTTGGGCCTTTTCAACTGGGACAAGTTTGCACCATGCGATAGTATGATTGAATGCTTTAAAATGATAATGGGCTAACTAGTATAAACATCTTGATAGGCTTGTATATTTCATGCATTACACACATACATGCTAACGTGCAGTTTTAAAAGACATCATAGATATCCGTTGGGTTAGATAAAAGAAGACTTGTCAAGAAGAGTTTAGCAAACCTGGATGTCGAAAAAAAGGAAAACCGAGAAACAGAAAATTTTACGGCAAGGATAAAAATACCATTGGGGGGCCTCAAAAAAAATTGTTTGTTTTTAGTCCTTGATAGTTAGACATATAGTCTGATGATGACATTGTTTGCTGTTGGGAGAAACCTTAGAAACGATAAGTGCGAGATGTACTCTCATCCGATACTCTGAGTGGATTGATCTCAGCTAGACTCACGAGCACTTGATTACGGGATCTCGACAGTAGAAGCCTGAATAGTTGGCAAGATGACTAGTTGAAGAGATGGTGGATCAGTGAATGACCGTTTGCCTGGATGTCCATCTGGTTTACTTATGCTACGATATATGATATGGTTGGAAACAAAGAAAAGTCTCTGAAAAGAAAAAGAAAAAAATAGACCGCCTATAACTGATAAGCGTGAAGCTACCCATGTGCGAATATTAGGACCACCATGAGGAGAAATGCTACCTTAAAGGGTAGGTGTGTCAAAATAAAAAAAAAAAAAAAAAGAGGTTAAAAAAAATGAAAGAAAAGAAAGAGACAAGAGGAAAAAGAGGAAAATCATATCATGTTGAGTATGCGAAAGTAATCACAGAGTGTGATCAAGACATCTAGGTTGGTTAGACCCACTGATCCAATTCTCCGAGACAAAATCACCAAGTTAGCTTACTTAAGGATTAAGCTGCGAAAGAGCCTTGGCACACACACACTGGGAGTCTGTTAGGTTTTATCTAGGTCCCAAGATCAAACAAGCAATGAAATCATATGTGAATACATCAACGGAGGTAGCGGAATACTCACATCGATCGGTTGAGAGACGCGGCAAGCAACAAACTTGAAAATCCCCACTGTTTTGGGCGTGAACTGCAGTGAAGAAGCTCACTGTTTTGGGCGTGAAGATGGTCCTTCGTCAAGCTCCAAGCTTCGTCGAACGGATCCCGTCTCATGGGTGAACCTCCCTAACACCTTCGCAAGTCTCGTAAGTGTGCTAGCACTTGCGTTTTTGCAACAAAAACACACTCATGCTTCCCTTGAAGCTCACGGCAGTGAGCTGTGAAGAAGAGGAGAAAACAGCCCCTTGGGCATGTGATGATGGAGAGAAAAAGGAGAGGAAGTGTTATGGTTGAGTTGTTAATTGATTTACACAAATGCTTTATATATTTTTCCAAAAAATAATAAGCATTTACCATTTTAATTTATCAAATAAAGTCAAATGGAAATGGCTTTCTCAACCACCAACACTATTCCAACAACTTACATCAACTATTCATTTTCACTTTAATAAAGTGATGTAAGTCTTTCAATCAATCATTCACATCAATCAATCACATCACTCAAAGTGACATTTGATTTGACGCTTGATGCGACGAATGATTTGACGCTTGATGTGACTTGTGTTGCCGCACTCGAATTCGAAATACGAATGCGCTCGCAATCACACTCGGGCTCGGGTTCGCTAATTCCCAATTAGCGAATTTTCCGTTGCGTCGTAATTAAATGATTACGCCTAGCGAATTCACTATTCACGTCGCTAACGAATTAATTCTAAATTAATTCGTTCGCCCGAATTAAAATCTAATTTTAATTCCGCGTCGAAATCCAATTTTGATTAATATATCGAATATATTAATTTATCGATTAATTCCAAATTAATCATTCTCTCTCTTTAGACGATATTTTATCCCAGATAAAATATCTCCGTAATTAATCCTAGATTAATTTTCTCTTTCTTCTGTATAATCCTAGATTATTAATGAGTGCGAGTTATGCGTCATCGGTGCATTATCGGGAAGCGACCCATGAGATCCCCGGATAAGTCGGCAGTAAATACGGTCGTCGGAGTATCCGAATCACGTACGTACCAAGTACTACGTTCTACCGATTTACGAGACAAGATCGGCTTCTAGCAAAGCACGAAGTCTTACCAAATTCTCTGGTCATATTCATCTAAGAATATTAAGATCTATATCAAGCGTAGTATACCAAGTATTATGTATATCGGCCCAATATCGGATAGTCACGTGCTAGGGCTGGGGCTGGATAAGTGTCTGCCCCGTCCGAAGCACATGTCGGATGTCTGGTAACTAGTCTCTATAATCGGATATACATGACCTTGTCATAATATCCCGATGGCCGGCCAGCACTTAAGAGCACTAATACCGTATCATGCGTGACATCATCTCCACTATGACTGGAGTGATACTTCCGTCTTGACATCACACCCAACCTCTACTCGACGATTCTCAATATACCCAGCATTGGCGTACACAGAACCGGTTAGAGTCCTAGACGATCTCAACTAAAGTATATTGATTGTCGTAAGCATTAGCGGTGCAAGTCTCAGGTTAAGACCAAACACACCTACCCTGATGTCGGACTCCCATAGACACATAGTCATAATACCAATGGGATTCCGAGGGGTCTATCCAGAGCGAAGCTGTTTCCCGTACCATCGGTGAAACACAACCTCTTATCACACTTGCATGAGTATCCAATACCCAAATATATGAGAACTATGTTGTTGTGCCCTCACAACGCCACAAACGTGCAATACTAGCCTATTCCGCATTATCGATGTCCAGTCTCGATAATACTACGACTAGGGATATTTAATGATTAATCCTTCGTGGACTGATACTATCTCATATCATATCATTCTCATCCAGGAACTAATCATAAGGACCTCTCTTCATTTATATATCTAAGGTGATCTAATCACAAATGATGAGAGTGCAATTTCCTTGTCACATAGTTAATTTGTACAACAACACTATGATATGTACAAATAGTGACGCTATGGGTCATATTATCCAACAATCTCCCACTTGGCACATAGCCAGTCACTCAAGTGTCGAACACCCGAACTATGTACGGTTTGCTCAAATTGCTGAGGAAAGGTTTTCGTCAGCGGATTTCCATGATTATCGTCTGACGCGATTTATACGATCACCACATCGCCACGATGTATGATCCGAACGAATCATATGAATATAGAAGTATATATCTGGATCGTCGATGAGACCTTTAATTCCTTAGCCTGTGCTGACGCCTAGCTCAGCTGCTAATAGAACTATATCTAATCTAATTAGATTTATTTTCGACCCAAATGGCTTCTATTGCTGCCTCAGCTGCAGCAATGATCCGCATTTGTTGTTTATTCGGCAACAGAATCTTGCTCGGAAGATTTCCAGCTCACTGTCCCGTTATTTAAACTTTATAGTACCGCAGTATTTAACTGTTTGGAAACTTGCAGCAGTGATCCCAGTCACTTCAAGTTCTCCTTCTCCATAGTTTTAGACAACATCTTTAGTTCTCTAAGATACTAATAGATGTCCTTAACTTCAATCCAGTGACTATCACTTGGATTGACCTGATTGTGACTCCATATGCTCGAAGCGTATGAGACACCAAATCAAGTACATTTTAATGTACAATTTCTCAGAGAGTGTTAACAACTCCAAATCTATCCCAGTAAATCTTTATTCCTTGAATAAAGGTTGTTACTCCCCAGAATTCTACGGAGAATTTCTATAAAAAGCCAAGCTTTCACCAATTGCTTTATGGGAATTTCATTATCAGTGCTCTCCCACTAACCTCCTTATATACACAAGAATCATTTCGTTTTGAGTCAAATCATAACCATTATGATTATTTCAAAACGATAGTTCCAAGAACCTTATGCTTGCTCCAATCCAAACATGGATCGAATAACCCGCAAACCTTGTTTGTCGGTTATACAAAATCGTCAGGATGTTGTAAGCATCCTCCAAGAGGTTTCCTTTTCAGGAAAGCGATTTTGATCATTAACTGACGTATTTCATAAATGAAATATGCAGTATCAACAAGCATCATCAAAATGGATTTACTATGGCAACAGGTAAAAGGTTGAACCGTTATTAACATAATGTTGATAACGATACCTTTCCGTCACAAGCCTAGCTTTGTACGTTGGTATGTTGCCATCCATGTATGTCTTCCTTGAAGACGTTTACAGTACCAATAGGCACAATGCCTTACGGTACAACAACTAGTATCCAAACATAGTTGTTATATATGGTATCCATATCGGACTCATGGCATTTTGCCATAATAGGGAGTCGATACTTTGTATCACTTCCTCAAAACGTAGTCGGTTGGTATACCTCCATAAGATTGACATCTTTATGAGGTGAGATCAGAAACCCATACCCCAGGTTGTTTTCTGACTCTCTCCGATCTACGAGGTTCTTGTGTATTTGAAGATTAATGGTTTAGTTTCATCCTTGATGAACTATTTATGTTCCATTACGAAATTCGTGCCTTGAATAGTATTACCCCGATTTTCATCGAGTTTTACTGTCCTCCCACTTACCACTGCATATCGGTATTCCTTTTAGGAAAACCGCATGGCGAGCAACAATCATATTGTTCCCATGTGAGATATTTAAGTACTATACTTATGGTTTTCCCTAGGATAACCTATAATTGGCACTTATCCAATTTTGGGTTCTAGTTTGGTATCATCCAAACGTTATGCCTGGCATACCCAAATTATTAGGAATGAGAACCCTGTTTCTTTCCTGTTCATATCCTATATGATATCTGTCAAACAGATTTATATGGAACCTTATTCTAAATAAGTTTTGCACTGTTAATACATATCCGTTGAAGGAAATGGTAGCTCAGAGTGACTCGTGATAAACCTTATCATGTCCAACAAAATTCGGTTTTTAGTTTGGACACACTGTCTAACTGACGTGTCTCGGGAGGAGTCCTCATCTGAAAGAATACTATACTCTTTCTTGTATATATGGAACTTACTGCTTAAGTATTTTCCATTACGGTCTTACCGTGACGGTATAATACTATAGCCGATCTGTTTTTCTACTTCGTGTCGAAACTAAAAAAGTTTCTGATCTGTGTTCTTCAAAAGAAACACATAACCATAACGTGATGCCACATCCGTTAAGGTCACGAAATATTCATGTTCACATCTAGCCTAGCTAGATATGGGCCCACTAACTTCACCATGAATAGGGCTAACAGATCGGTGGCACTTACACTATTACTAAGTAAACAGTGTTTTAGGTACTTTACCTAACAAACTAGATTCGTAGACTTTATTTGAATAGTCAAATCAGTCCTAGTACCCACTCTTCAAAAGTGTGGATATACGAGTCTTGTATAATTCTGTCCTAGACAACAATGCCACAAATAAGTCTCTACTTGATCAAATCAATTTGAGCTATTTATTTGTCATTTTATATGTTTTGAGATTTTCATTATATTCAAATATAAATTCTGTTATTCACATCTAATGTGTTTATCTGAGTATCATCTTTATATAATGAAACACTTAGTGTTCTAGAATATAAAGGTTATCCATAATGGATTAAACACTGATATAGAGATAATGTCTCTATTCAAACTAGTTACATTATAACAGTTCCTAATTTAAGTACACACCCGAAGGGTAGTTCCTAAACTTAGGTATCTACGGTCGAAGCAGCGACTTTCGTCCCGTTTCCGATTCGTAGAGCAATCTCAGCTTGAAGTCAGCATCCTACTCAAAGCAGATTCTGAACATCAATACATGTATTTTATGTACCACACTAAGTATTTAAAATCTAATTTCAATACTAGTTGTGAACATAACTTTGACAAATATTTTTAAAGTCAGAGCCTTGCCCTTTCTTTAATTCCTTCGTGTCTGCCATATCCAAATGGTAGTCACTTTGGGATATGTCAATTATCCTTTTCAATATTTCAGGAACCTTAGGCCAAGCCTTGGGTTTTTAGAATATCGAAACGATGTGCACCTCGTGCTACATGCCCAATTGCAAACTTTGACTTTATCTCCTCTAGAATAGTCAATTAATTCTCCAAGAATTATAATTGCAATTTTAATACTTCTTAAATCTAAAATTAGATTTATGACAAGTATATTAAATTAAGCACTAAAGTTATCATCACATAAATCTTCCAAAGATTTTATGCTCTACTTATTTTGCTTAATTTTGGGCTTAAGGTATAATAGTTATTTTATCAAATAAAGTAACCTATTATTTATTCCCAATTTGAAAATTAAATCATTTAAAATATTTTAATCCCAGATTATATTTTAAATATCCAACTTTTCAATTCTTTCTTGATTTCAATAGTCCAACTATTTAATCAATTATTAGTGGTACTATATTTTTAATGATTATAATAGTCCAACTATATAATCAAATATAATCCAAATTAATTAACCTCAATTACATTGATTACTATAATCCAATTATAAAATCAACTGTAAACTGAAATTAATTAATTCAAATATATTGATTAATATAATCCAATTATATATAATCAAGTATAATACAGTCCAACTGTTTATTAAAACAACATTAAATATTAGTCCAACTAATACTTTTAATATATATGACGAGTGATATTTGTTTGAGCGCGTATGGCGAGTAATTGAACGAATATTGCAATTTCAATTCTTGCCTCCCACTATTTTTCGTCGAGCCTCTAACCCTCTGTCGAGTACTCGGGAAACCGTGTTTCCTAGTGGGCTAGGATCCCGTTAAATATCACACAATCTTGACTTTGGCCAACAAATTGTATGATAATTAACTAGGTAGATCTCGAAGATCAATTGTATATCATCCAACTCCTAGATCCAGTAGGTGGACATCCAAGTCCGAAACATATATCTTATATATGCCTATATATCTAATATATACCCTAACCTTTTTCCTCTGAATCAACTAGGCCTTGGCTTTGGCACAACAAACCTGATGATCCCAGTCAAGTGCGGACCCATTGACCATGGAAGCTTCGTAATCAATTTCGATGGACAAGAAGTGGTCTTGACTTTGGCCAACAAACCACAACTTGGACAAGACACCAATATGGAATAAAGCCTCGTGATTCAAACACATCTTCGACGCACAAGGGCTTGACTTTGGCCAACAACCCATGCCAATCTAGGATCTTGAGCAAGAATCACTCAATGGAAGGAAAAGACGCATGATATTTGATGAGGGCTTTTCGCGTGCAAATTGGCTGCCAATTTCATTATCTTTGTTAAGGTCTCATCATCATACACCATTAAACATGCATTCTAAATACATAATAAAGCGAGTATGAAAATAAATAATAATAGTCATAATACCAATGGGATTCCGAGGGGTCTATCCAGAGCGAAGCTGTTTCCCGTACCATCGGTGAAACACAACCTCCTATCGCACTTGCATGAGTATCCAATACCCAAAATATGAGAACTATGTTGTTGTGCCCTCACAACGCGCACAAGTGCAATACTAGCCTATTCCGCATTATCGATGTCCAGTCTCGATAATACTACGACTAGGGATATTTAATGATTAATCCTTCGTGGACTGATACTGTCTCATATCATTCTCAATCCAGGAACTAATCATATGGACCTCTCTTCATTTATATCTAAGGTGATCTAATCACAAATGATGAGAGTGTAATTTCCTTGTCACATAGTTAATTTGTACAACAACACTATGATCTGTACAAATAGTGACGCTATGGGTCATATTATCCAACAGAGTCTAGTTCAGATCACTCATTCAGATGAACAGATTTGAGTGTATTAAGTACCTTAAAGGTTCTCTGGTTTCGACGCGAAGCATCCGTTGAGGACGAAAATATGTTTAGCTATCCAGATTATCTTGTGAGAGGCAGTACAGTATGTTGAAATGAACCATCACATTGTCAGTATCAGTTCTGGGGATGAGTCTCGGGGGCGAGACCCACATCAGCACCGGTATCAATTTTGGGGATGAGTCCCAGGGTCGAGGCCCACATCAGTATCAATTTTTCCGGGTATGGCACAATGGGTATGGAGACACATCAATATCAATATCAGTTTTAGGGATGAGTCTCAGGGTTGAGGCCTACATCGGCACTGGTATCAGTTTTGGGATGAGTCATAGGGGCGAAGCCCATATCAGCATCATCATCAGTTTTGGGATCAGTCCCAGGGTCGAGACCCGCATCATCAGCAGTTTTGGCATGTCACATGATCTACTTTGACCTAGTACAAGAAACGAATAACAGAAAGCTAAGCCAAGATTGGGGGCAACCAGTCTACCACCTCGCAAATAAGGGATATACTTAGAACTTGAGCCATGAGATAAAAGAGAACTAAACAATCACCAGAAGAACTGGCAGAAGACCTAACCCAACGGAATAGGAAATTCATTCTTGCATGCATACATACACGTAACGCACCTGCATCATTTTTCTATTTTGTTTTGTATTCGCAGGTTTCAACGAATAAAAAATGAGAGAACGGAAAATGCAAGCCAACCAATAGCAGCAACACAACACATCAGCAACGCTTCAAAATTAGGTTTAGCATGTCAGGTATGGCACTCTGAAAATGGAGCACGGCTCAGAAATGGACCACACTCACATCAGTAAAGGTTCGGAAATGGACTATCTATTATCAAGCAACTGTTCAGAAATGGACCACCTTTACATTAGTAATGGTTCGGAAATGGACCATCTCTCATCAGTAATGGTTCGGAAATGGACCATCTCTCATCAGTAATGGTTCGGAAATGGACCATCTCTCATCAGCAATGGTTCGGAAATGGACCATCTCTCATCAACAATGGTTCAGAAATGGACCATCTCTCATCAGTAATGGTTCGGAAATGGACCATCTCTCATCAACAATGGTTCGGAAATAGACCGTCTCTCATCAGTAATGGTTCGGAAATGGACCATCTCTCATCAGCAATGGTTCGAAAATGGACCATCTCTCATCAGCAATGGTTCAGAAATGGACCATCTCTCATCAGCAATGGTTCGAAAATGGACTATCTCTCATCAGCAATGGTTCGGAAATGGACCATCTCTCATCAGCAATGGTTCGGAAATGGACCATCTCTCATCAGTAATGGTTCGGAAATGGACCATCTCTAATCAGTAACGGTTCGAAAATGGACCATCTCTCATCAGTAACGGTTCGAAAATGGACCATCTCTCAAACAGTAATGGTTCGGAAATGGACCATCTCTCATCAGTAACGGTTCGGAAATGAACCATCTCTCATCAGTAACGGTTCGGAAATGGACCACTATCATTCGTCGAAAATGGCACTCCGAAAATAGAGCACGGTTCGGAAATGGACCACTATCATTCACCGAAAATGGCACTCCGAAAATGGAGCACGGTTCGAAAATGGACTATTATCTCATCAGACGCCGAAAATGGCACTCCGAAAATGGAGCACGGTTCGGAAATGGACTATTATCTCATCAGAAGCAGAAAATAGCACTCCGAAAATAGACCACGGTTCGAAAATGGACCACTATCATTCGTCGAAAATGGCACTCCGAAAATGGAGCACGGTTCGGAAATGGACTATTATCTCATCAGACGCCGAAAATGGCACTCCAAAAATAGAGCACGGTTCAGAAATGGACTATTATCTCATCAGACGCCGAAAATGGCACTCCGAAAATGGAGCATGGTTCGGAAATGGACCACTATCACATCAGATGCCGAAAATGGAGCACGGTTAGGAAATGGACCACTAGCTCTGAAATGGAGCACAGTTCGAAAATGGACAATCATCACAACTGTGACACCTCGGGTATGGGGTTTAGCACGCCGGGTAAGGCACAACTAATCAACACCGTTCAATGCAACCGGCAAGTCAGGTGGTAGTTGGCGAGCCAGGTAAGTAAAAGTGCATTGCACAAACTTTGATAGGACTGTCATTGTCACACACTGCACAAGTCCCATCAAAGTGGGGGCGACTGTAGGCACTGCATTTTTGCATGTAAGTCCCGATGATGAGTCTCGTACGAAGGCACTACCTCTTAAGTTGTGGAAGTCGCGGGAAACGGATGTCGGAAGGGAAGGGTCAAGAATTGACATTTTGGTGGATTTAATTCGCTCGTTTAACTTCGGGTTCGCTTGTTGGACCTCTGTTTTAAAACGACACCCCATGCATCACGCCCAACCAAATCACAGACAAACAAAAAAACCCATTCCTACACCCATAATCCCCACGGCAACAAACACAAATAATAAAACCCTTTGTCTCTCTCTTCTTGGCCAACTTGAAAACAACAAATGAATAAACCCTCCTTCACAAATAGCCAACACCTAAGCAACAAACCGCCCATACACCTCACAACCCTCTCCCACGTGAAACAACTAACCAATAAACAAAGCATCTCACCCAATCACAAACCAAAAAAATAAGCTCATGCACCCTCCATGCATTTAACCCTCTCCCACGTAAACACAAGTCACAAACAAACACCAACACCCATGCAAACCCATGCCACACCCATAAACCACCCATGACGTCCCTCTATCTCTCACTCCAAAAAAGAAACCATATAAACCCTAATACCTCACGCAGGAGCGGGACCTTCACGCCTCATTGCACTCTCTCTCGGCCATTCTAAAAACCCAGCGCCTCTCTCTCTCATGACAAACCCTTAAAACAAACCACTTCACTCACCAACTTGCACTAGCCACTAACCACTATCCAATCAATGCACCTACTCCCTTAAACCTCTCCACTATAAAAGACAAACCCTAGGCACGTCCCTCGGGTGGGTTCTCTACGCACGCCTCAACCCTCAAAGCAGACCACTCAGCCTCTCCATCTCTCTCAACCCTCACTCTCGGCAATACTGCCCTTCATCAACTCCTTCACGCTACTCACACTGAAGCTCTCCTCCCTCATCTTCATCGTCAACCCACGGACATACTGTACCCAGCACCCCCTTCACGCAATGACACACCCAGCAGCCCCCTTTGCGCAATGACACTTCACTCACGTCCCATGCATGCAGCCCATCACGTGAAGCCCCTCCATTAGACAAACATACACACACGGGAACCATCAGGCCCTCAATTCTCTCACACAGCCCTTTAAACCAACACAGCCACATCCTTTAACCCTCCACAAACGATCAGACCAGCTCTCACTCGCAATCCCCTTCTCCACGCAGAATCAACAAGCAACACACCCTAACAACCCCTCTCATCTCACATCGACAACCCCTCTATTGCTTCATGCATCAACTGCCCCCTCACGCATCAACAGCCCCTCACGACATAGCCACTGCTTCACGCCCTCCTCTCACGTAAAACCCTAATGAACTTCTCAGCACCAGGCCATTCACCTGCACTCACACACTGCTGACCTAGATACGCCCATCTCCTCTCACTTTTCATGCAGTTCACGTCCCCTAGAGCAAACAGACCACGACCTTTCAACAAAATCCCATACGTGAATATCTCTCATTCTCTTGCATATCGAACACCATCTGCCATGCCGAGCACAAAGGGAACAAACACAAGCCAAATCAAACCTTAAACCACTAGCTACACGTGAAACACGACACCTACAAACTGTCGAGCACCCAGCCAAACGTGACTAGTGAGCAGAAACCCTAGAGGCTTCACGTAAGCAAAACTCAAGCAAAGGAAAACAACCCTTAAGCCGAATCCAGCAAGCTAATCCTCACGCCTAATAACACTCAAACAGCAAGCAGTCCACGCCTGAATAAACCCCTCAACACAGCCCCCCAACTTCACACACAAGACCCCTCAAAATCGCCCCATGCACACGTAACAAGGCATCACATAAAGCCACTCATGCACACCAACAAACAGCCCTCAAACCAAGCCACCAAACTGATCAACAAACCACCAAGACACAGCCCATTTATCGAGCCAACAGACTTCCCAAAACCCTTGACGTGAGCCAAAAAACCGAACCTAAATAGTAGCCCCAAATACCCCAAAACCGTGACCCAATATTACCCAAAAATAGTGACCAGAAAATACAACCAAAATAGCAGCGAAACGAAGTCAAAACAGCAGCCCAAACAGCGAGGAAAAATGTTGGATTAGTGAACCAGGAAAATTGCGTAATATCAACCCTTTCGACGGCCGTGTAACGCGCTTTCGAGAGACGACAAAAGAGGTTAGACCTGAGGGCACCTTCTTTATTTGTTATTCTTCGTTTTTTTATTTATTTTAATATATTATCGCATGAGAGTCGTTTGTTGATGCATGATGTGAATTCCGGGTGAACGGAATGCGTGTACTCTTTTGTGGTATATCGGATGGAAACCCGAATGTAAGTTCCGTAGCCGAATCCGAATGGACGGTAGTGCGGTTTGCACTCGGGATACAATGCCACATACTACTTAAGAGACACACGTATTTCGTTTCATGCAGACATGTATGCGAGCATGATTAGTCGTTAGCATGTTATTTATTTAAGTCATTAGTATGTTATTTATTTCTTAAGCATGATTTAGTTTAGTGTGTTATTTATTTTTATGCATGATTTAGTTATTTTCTTTCACAATAGGAATTCAAATTGTGTTTATGTTTAGGATGTTATTTATTCTTTGTATTTGATGATTCAACATGCTCATTGTGTGATATCGTATGTTTGTCGTTGTGATAATTACTTTCGAAGCATGCAAACTTAGACTAGGATTTACTTTGATGAATGAGAACTAGATCTAAGTTACTCTTGAGCATATATGTTGCGTAGACTTAGTTAAATTATTGCACAAATCCGTTCATTACAAGTGACATGAGTAAGGACCATTCTGAACCCAACGGTTTAAGGTCTTCCCTTGCGAGGGGTGAGTGCAGCCTTAAATCATTTTCCCGGTTCACACCGGGTGGCGACTCCATTTTATTCTCCGGTTTAGTCCCCCGCGGGCTACTCCGTACTCCCGACTAGGCCGCGAGCCTAGAACAGCGTCGCCGATTTCTGTGTTCTACAGTCTTATTATTTTTTTCTCGGAAAATATGTTTTGTGCATGAAAAATATATAAGGGCATTTGAACATCCGATGAACGCATAAGGAAAATCCATGTATTTCATATTTTTATTCGAACGCCACTCGAACGTAAATTCTCTGGAAAGGTTCGTTCGAAGCGTTATCAAACGCTATACAAACGTGTGCTCTCTGGAAATGTTTATTCGAACACATTATCAAATGCTACACGAACGTGAAATTTTTGGAAAGTTTTGTTCGAATGGCTGAACGAACGTGACACTAACACAAGTCATACATGGAATTTTTTCAAATTTGGAATAGTAACATAGACTTAGATTAATTTTTCCTAAAACATATATTAATCTGATAATTGTCATATGGTATACATATGATTTAGTTATTAACTTAGTAAAAATCATATACATGAAATTTTTTATAAACTTGGTAGTATAGATTTGAGTCAATATTAGGGGGTTCAATTATCACATGCATACACCTAGTTGATTATATGATAAAATTGAGATTATGTAATCTGGTTTATTAATTATTTGTTGCATAGTTGGTTGAGAATTAAAAGTATAATTATACACAAGTAATTTCATCCAAGCTTGATCGAATTATATATACATATATTTAAAAATTATTGTATCTCTTGCTAAGATTTTAAAATGTAATACTAAAGATTGAATGCTTATGATTTTCTATTGAGAAAGTGATTAAGGAAATTATGTCACCAAGTCGATAAGAGCCTAAGTGGGCAGAGATTTAAGTGGTTATACCAGACCCCCCTGGTGTTAGGGTTGGTGCTTTAAGCGCCAATTTTATTATGTATTTCTTTGTAAATACTAATGTAACATTTTATTATGAATAAAATAAATAGTTTTCAATATATAACATCTCTTATTATATGGTAAAGATGTAACAGACCTTAGAATGATTAGTTATGATACTGTTGGAAAAGCGTCGCAACTGACATTGAGTTATATCATGACATTGTCATTCTTAAACAGTTCCTGGTCAAGGTTTACACTACTTGGTCAGTAAATTAAACTCGTTGAGACTAGTACATATCGTTTATCGGAATCTTGGATTCCGATAGTTTCTCAATGAACCATGAGTCTTGGAGACTCGTATAAACATGTATGTATTTATAGCGGATAAATACTGAACGACTCACCGAAGATTCTTAATGGATGATACACCAACGTCAATAAAAATCTTCTTGGGTTTAGTGAGCATAGTGATTCTTTGACTTGAGATACCACTGTGGATATATGAGTTATCCTCCACACTTAGATGGCAGTCACATCACCGATCTATTTAGATCAGACCTCCGCATGTTCGTTGGGTGTGAACTGATGCTCAGGATATCATGTGTGTATCAAGAAAGGATTTTTCAGTTTTGTGTACAGAGCATAGATATTCAATATGGAATTAGCAATCTGTTAAATCCATGGGCTTGTGGTACACTGTAGAAATCAGTTCTAAGTGTTTTTTTAGGGATTGCTAATAGAAACGTCGACGTGATTATATCTATAGAGATTTGACGTTTATATCTATATCTCTGGAATAATCCGGATACCTGTGACGGAGGGATTATACATATGTTATGACCTCGACCCATATGGTTCAGAGAGTTTATATGTGTTCATCATAATTTACGGGTGGGTAGATTATGGACAAGAAATTTGATTTCGTGACGGATATGCATGAATCTAGAGAGTCTCACTAATTAGATATACTCGTAGAGCACTAGGGAAACTTTTATGAATAATACTGATTATTTGTAAGTTGTTTAACGGTTAAACGAAAAATATATGTGAAATGGACCTAATGGTCATTTCATAATTAATGTGTATTTGTATTTAATATTTGATATTATTAAATACACATTAATTAAATGTTAAATTGTGATATTTGACATATATCATTAATATATATGTATTTGAGTATTTAAAGTAAATATTATACATATATTTAAAATATTTGTATTTAAATATTTATTTAATTATTTAATTGTTAAATAATTAAATTAATGAAAATATAAATATCTTTATCATTATTAATGATTAGGAAATGACATGTTTTAATTGGTAACACTTGTAAAGGTGATGGTGATCATTTTGAACAAGTAACCTTGACTAATCAAATTGAAACAAAAATTAAATATTTGATTTTTATTTTTTTGTTGATATTTTCGGCCAAAGGGGAAATTTTTAACAAAGGTGTTTTGTTTTCATTTTTCAAAGACACAAGTTATCAAAATAATTACAAAATGAGTTGAGAGAAAAGTTGAAGGAAAAGAAAGAAAACAAAGCAAAAACTTGGTATTTTGTAAGTATTTTTCTACATCCTCCAACATGGAAATTATTTCTATTATTCCTAACTTCAATTTGTGTTTCAAATATTATGTCTCTACTCTTTTAGTTTGTAATTAAATGTGTTGGAAACTTGTTTGAAGGTGTTTTGCATGTATGTTTATTATTTAAGCTTAATAGGAGTGATTAAGCTTAGTTGATTAATTAGTAATCAAAGTTTGCATTCTAGAGTTTTAATCCCACTCAATTATAACCTAAAATGGTTCTCAAGTTATTTCAAGTGGTGATACCTGTTTGGTGAATTAAATAATTGGATTAAAATATTGAATTTGTTTAATTTGGTTTAATTTGTCAATTTGTGGAAATTATAAAATTAGGGTTAATAACATTTACCAAATTTGGGGATTTTCATATATGTGATGTAATTTGATGTATATATGATGTATGTTAAATTTGGGATTGATTGGATTTAATCTTGACATGTTTTGAACTAAAAATGATTAAATTACAAATCTTGGAAATTATTGGGACTATTCGGCATTTTCAGAAAAATTGGGGATTTGTGTTACAATTTGTATTTTCATGTATTAGACATGTATAAATCATTTTGGGATTGATTTGGAATCAATTAAATATGTATTTGAAAATTTAAGGACCAAAATGATCAAATTGTAAAGTTTATGGGTAAATCAGCAATTAAAGGAAATTTGATTTCTTGGGTGAAAATTTCAGATTTTAAGTATTGGGTAATTAAATAAATAAGTTTATTTAATTGATCCAAGAAAAATTTTGAAATCGGAAATTCTGATTTTTCGCGTTCCGCTGCTCTAACCCTGTAATTCCCTTTAAAAACCCCAACACCTCATCCTCTGGGAATTTTCCTTTGTTCACAATTTTAGTCACAAATTCAAGGACTTGTATTATTTGGTACTACTATCCAAAATAATAACAAGTAGATTTTTAGTATAACACATAAACAGAATCATAAAGTTGATCTTTGTGTGATTTATCTTGTGTATCTTCCAGTTACACATGGCTAGTGGAAATATCACAGTACAGGTCGCTCATTGAGTGAAATTGGATAAGTTTGGTAGAAAAAACTTCAAACAATGACAGAGCAAAATGTTATTCAACCTAACAACACTGCAGTTGGCTAAGTATTTCAAAGAAACTCATTAGGGTCCTGTGGAGGGAGAAACTGTAGTGGCTAGGTAACTGCGAGTTTAGGCATGGGCGCAAGGCGACTTCTTGTACAAGAACTAACTATTGGGAGGACTTGACAATACTCTGCACAATGTGTACCAAGACATGACTTCTGCGAAGATTCTCTAGGAATCTCTTAAGAAGAAGTACAAAACAAAATATGTTGGACAAAAGAAATTTATCATGGGTAGTTTTGTGGACTACAAAATGATAGATTAAATGACGGTAATGTCTTAGTTGGGTGAACTACAGTTGATCATTCATGAAATATTAGATGAGGAAATGAAACTCTACGAGACGTTTCAAGTTGTCACAATTATTGAGAAGTTGCCTCCATCATGGAATGACTTCAAGATTTATCTGAAACACAAGAAGAAACATATGAGTCTTGAAAACCTAGGAGTTCGGTTGTGAATCTAAGAAGACAATAAAAAGTCCGAGAAGGCTAGCTACAAGAATATGGAGTCTAAAAACAACATCGTCAATGGTGGAAATGGTAGCAAAGAAAAAGAACAGTGGAGATGATTCTTTCCAAGCAAACAATAAGTTCAATAGGAAGTGCTACGTCTGTGGGAAAAATGATCACATGACAAGAGGACTGGAGAAATAAGAAGTCTCAGGACAAGGGCCAAAAAATAAATAATGCTCATGTCACTGAAGATGAGCTGCTAACAGATGAGATTTCAGAGTTAAATTTCTCAAAAGTTGTAACCGAAGCCAACTTGGTTGGGAACCCGAGAGAATGATGGGTAGACACATAGGCTACTCGTCATATTTGTGCTGACAAGAAAATATTTTCCTCATATCATAAGGTCGATGGTGGCGATCATCTGACAATAGGAAACTCGTCTACCTCCAGAGTGGTTGGACAATGCACAGTGGTTCTAAAGCTGACATCCGGGAAAGAGCTTACATTGAAGAACGTTTTGTATGTTCCTGATATTCGGAAGAACTTGATTTCGAGTTCACTCCTTATCAAGAATGACTTTAAGCTTGTATTTATTTCTGAAAAATTTGTACTGTCCAAAACGATGTCTATGTAGGAAAATGATACCTCATTGAGGGCCTTTTCAAGTTCAATATAATGATTGTCAATTGACACAGTGCTAATAAAATTAAAGCTATATCTTCTGCTTATATTATTAAGTCACGAAATATATGGCATGGTAGGTTGAGGCATGTTAATTATGGTATAATGCGTAAATTAATTAACATGAACCTTTTAACCTAAATATGACCGGCGTAAACACACACGCGTATAACGCAAGCGCACGTATCGTTCAAGTAGTATAAAAATATTGATCCCACGATGACTTAATTCCTACTGTTGTTATTAATTGTTGAATCTATTATTTACAAATATCTAATTAAATGGAGAAGAGGATGATTGTTTGATTGGTTGGTTGAATGTGGTTTTCCTTAATTAAAATAAATAAAATAAACAAAAGAAAATACTCAGGAAAATAAAAAAAGATTCAAAGATCTAGGGTTGTGAATCTTTCTAATATCTTTTAAAAGATGGAGTGATTATTTTATGTTTGTGTAATAAATCGGTTTACTAACCTGGAACACTAAATTATGCGAAAGCCTCTGTCGATGGTCAGACGCAAATACCCAGTATAATCCAATTGAACCATATGTCTATGTCAACCAAATTACCTGGATTCATTAAGTTTAAGTTCCAATTATGGCTACCCCCGCCAGACAGATATATGTCTATCCTGTAAGGAAATCTATTAAAGGGTTATCTCTCCTCAAGGAATATCGTGGTCTATTAAGTCTAAGGCTGAAACTTAAAATTCCTTTGTCAAGTTTATTTTAGATTTACCACATCAATCTTATTGGTGATCAGACAACAAGAAGTATTAAGCTTAAGACTAAATAAGTAAACCTTTAAATTACCCAAACTATAAAATAACCCCTTATAAACCGGTGATATTGGATTTCATCACAACCCCGGATAACTGGCTTAGTTACGACACATATTTACGGGTAGTAAAAACTTAAATAAAATAAAAGACATAAAGTAAAATGTTGAAAAGTAAATTGCTGTGAAAAGTAAATGACGGAAAGTAAAGCTGCTGAAATTAAATACTGAAAATTAAATGTTGAAAAGTAAATGCTGAAAGTAAATTACTGAAAAGTAAATGCTGAAAGTAAATTGCTGAAAAGTAAATTGCTGAAAAGTAAACGCTGAAAGTAAATTGCTGAAAAGTAAATTAAGTAAAAGTACATAAAACAAAATGCGTGAGGTAAAAAGATCCACTTTTATTACTTCTATTTTAGATATCTCCCTTAATATAATATATTAACTTTGCATGATAATTACCAACCAGCCATATAGGCGGTATCCAGATTAAGTCAAATTAATAATTAATTACCAACCGACCAATCCGGCGGTATCCAGTTTAGTCAGGTTAAAACCAATTTAAATAATTACCAACCGACCAATATGGCGGTATCCTCGTTAAGTCAGGTTTTAACTAGTTTATATATTATAATTAAGGGAGATTAATCTAAATATTAGTAATAAAAGTTTTACCTTTTACCCCAGCAAATGGGAGTTAACTCCTCATTACTGAAAAGTAAAAACTGAAAATTAAAGAAAGAAAAGTACTGTGCGTAAAAGTAAATTGTGGAAAGTAAAAACTGAAAAGTAAAGAAAAGAAAGTGCGAAAGCGGAAATTAATTACTGAAAGCTGTAAATAAACAAACAAGATACAATCTTCTTAGTATTCTTAAGGAATTCCTTAGAAGAAAGTATGAATTTACAAATGAAATGGATTGGTATTTATAGGCAAAATTTTGCCTCCACCAAATCCATTATTAATTGCTCCACTAATTGCTCCACCAAATCCATTATTAATTGCTCCACTAATTGCTCCACCAAATCCATTATTAATTGCTCCACTAATTTCTTATCATGTTTGGTGGTGTTTTGATAATTTTTATTATTTATTTATTAATTAATTTTTTTGCTTTGAAAATGATTGAAAATGACTTTAATAATTACACACAACACACTTCTGGATGGTTCATCAATTTCGGGCATGAAATATTCAGAATTCAAAATTATTTTGTCTTTCCAAGTTGTAGAGATTTGAGTCTTCTTTAATCTGGAACTTGAATTAGCTCAATCCGATATCGGAGTAAACAGTTATGCCCAAAATACGACAGATGCACAAAATTGGAATTTCCAAAACTGCACTTCGTTAAAACGCCCTTTCAAGTTTCCAATCTCCAAAATTAATATGTCAAGTCCAATTTTTACCCTTATTTGACCCACATTTCGTCCTAAATGATTTCATCGTGTCCCAATATTATTTTATCTGCAAAATAAACTAAAACACATCAAAACGTTCATCAAACCGAGAAACTAAACAAAATATTAAGTAAAATGGGCGGTAAATATTGATATATTTTCCGCTCATCGATTTACAATTCATAACCAACATAAATGTGAAGCACATGGTTAAACGAAAATGAATAGAATATCATTTCATTCCATAGAATGAAGTTCTGAACCTTTGGAACTTATTCACACTGACGTGTGTGATATGAATATTGTGCAATCTAGAGGCGTTAAAAAATACTTTGTCATTTTTATCGATGACAACACAAGATTCTGCTATGTGTATTTGATAAGGAGCAATGATGAAGCTTTTGAGAGTTTTCTACACTATAAGGAAGTTGAAAATCAATTTGGCAAGAAAAACAAAAGAATCATGAGTGATGGGGGAGGTGAATATATGTCACCATTCGGTGAATATTATTCCAATCACAGAATTATTTAAAAAAAACTATTGCTCCTTATTTGCCTCAATAAAATGGGTTGTGGAACTAAACAACCGAACGTTGAAGGAAATGATGAATGCCATGTTGACAAGCTCAGGTTTACCCCAGAATTTGTGGGGGTAAGCATTGCTTTCCGCCAACTACGTTCAGAACAAGTTATCTCACAAAAGATTGGAAAATACACCATATGAATAGTAGAAAGGTCACGAACCTTCCTAAAAATATCTGAAAGTGTGGAGGTGTCTCTCCAAAGTGTTAGTTCCTAAACCTAAGAATGTGAGAATATGACAAAAAATGGTTGACTGTATATTCATTGGTTATGCTCACAATAGTAGCGCGTATCGATTTTTTGTACATAAATCTGAAATTTCTGACATAAATCCAAATATAATAATTGAGTCGAGGAATGCGACATTCTTTGAAGAGACATTTCCTTATAAAGAAAAACAAAGAACAAAGTCTCTCAAAATAACTATTAATACTGCTACAAGTAGTTATCTAGTTAACCAAAACTCATATCAATATGAAAATATTGAGGAAAATGAACCTAAACGTAGCAAAAGAGCAATAATGTCTAAGTCTTTTGGACATGATTTTGTGACATACCTGTTAGAAAATTAGCCTCAAAGCTATAAACAAGCGATATATTCTTCGAATGCACCTTTATGTAAAAAGGTTATCAATAGCGAGGTTGAATCTATCATTCAAAACCATACTTGGAAGTTGGTTGATCTTCCTCCAAGTTATAAGCCGCTGGACTACAAATTGATTTTCAAACGGAAGATGAAGCTATACGGATCAATAGATAAGTACAAAACAAGAGTTGTCATAAAATTTTATAGACAAAAAGAAGGCTTTAATTATTTTGATACCTATTCATCAGTAACTTGTATCACTTCAATAAGAATGCTTATAACCATAACGACTATATTTGGTCTTGAAATACATCAAATGGATTTAAAGACGACATTCTTAAATGGTGAATTGGATGAAGAGATTTACATGGAACAACCAGAAAGTTTTAATGTTCCTGGACAAGAACACAAGGTGTGCAAACTAATAAAATCCTTATACGGATTAAAACAAATACCTAAACAATGGCATGAGAAATTTGACAAAGAAATATTGCTAAGTGGATTCAAAATCAATGAGTGTGATAAGTGTGTATACACTAAATCAACCCAAAAATGATATGTCATTGTGTGCCTCTACGTAGAGGACATGCTTATAATTGGTAGCAATCATGAGATGATTCAATCTACCAAGAAAGTATTGACAGTAAATTTGAAATGAAAGATTTAAGAGTAGCTGATGTGATCCTAGGAATTAAGATTTCCATAACATTAGAGTGATACATATTATCTCAAGCTCATTATGTTGAGAAAATACTTGAAAATATAACAAATGAGATCTAAACGTAGCTATAACTCATGTGGATCTAACTCTTCATTTTTCAAAGAAAACTGGTTTGAACGTATCGCAATTAGATTTTTCGAGAATCATCAGAAGTCTGATGTATCTCACAAATTGCACACGACCAGATATCGCTCAAGCTGTAGACAGGCTTAGTAGATATACAAGTAATCCATGACATAACCACTTGAAAGTCATAATAAGAGTTTTGAGGTATCTAATAGACACTTCAAAATATAGTCTGCATTATACGAGATATCATGTTGTTTTAGAGGGATACATCGAGACTAACTGGATATATGATACAGTGGATTCCAAATCCATGAGTGCATTTATTTTCACACTTGGTGGTGCAACGATGTCATGAAAATCCTCGAGGCAAACGTGCATTGCCTAGTCTACTATGGAGTCTGAGTTCATTGCATTCGACAAAGCAGCGGGAGAAGCGGAGTGGCTTTGAAATTTCTTAGAGGATATTCCAAATTAGTCAAAACCAATGCCAGCAATAAACATATATTGTGATAGTCAATAGGCTATTGGGAGAGCTCAAAATACAATGTACAATGTTAAGTCTCGACACATACGTCAAAGACACAATACCATAAGACAATTGCTCCCAAGGGACATAATTCGATAGATTATGTCAAGTCAAAGGAAAACCTTACGGATCCACTTACTAAAGGTTTACCTAGAGAGCATATTAAGAAGTCAACGAGGAGAATGAGCTTGAAGCCTATAAATTAAGAATTGTCACTATGGAAATCCAACATAACTGACTAGAGATCCCAAGCTCTAGATTCAAAATAGATAATTTAAAATTTGCGTAATTCAAAACAAACACTGTAGAGTTTGATACTCTTTCTCATTCCTATAATGATGCAGATATTGGGGCATTTGTGGAACCCCTAGGGTAGGATCGGTGCCCCGGGCAGCGGAAATGGGTCCAACCCATGGATATCAAGTATGGATGTAGTTTTAAATTATTTAATAAAATACTATATTCCATTATGAGTGTATAGGAAAAAATCGGGATTAAATCGGAGTCCAGAAACTCCCGAACGAAGCAAAACAAAAAATGCCTGCAACAAGCGCATGTCGCACGTGTACCACACGCGCTATAGTGCGCGCCCGCACTGTAGCAATCAGGTGTGTAGCCTTTTTTTCATTTTTTTAATGCTTCAGTGCTTTAGCTTTCTGGAAAATTTTGAGAGAGCTGAGCAATTAGGGTTTATTACCCTAATTGCTTCCGGTCTTCCCTAAACACTTCAAAAACACCCAAAATTAATTTTTAATTTCAAAACCAACATAAACACATGTTATAGAATAAAAATCAAGTTTTTCAAAATATCAAATATTTTTCCAAAAACATAAATTTATTCTAAATACGCATTTGCGTAAATTTTGAATCCATTACACAAACCATTTTAGAATCCCAATTAGAAATGTCTCATGAACAATTCTAGTTCACCTAAAGGTGGTCAAGTGAATCTAGAATGGTAGCCATAACTCTAAGCTTTAATCTAGAGTTACTCTAATTAATTGTTCCATGTCCAACATGAACATCTTTGACCTAATTACAAGCATGTTGTGTTTATACTTCTAAAGTATCCTAACACAATTGATTAGCCTTATTCAACATTAAGCTATGTTATAATGCATCTAATACACAAATAAAAATAGTTTAGGAGAAGATCAAACATTACATAGTAAGCTTGATGCAAGATCCAATCTACTTCTCCTTGTTGAAATTGTTGGAGAACCTCCCAGGTATGCAAGCTTGACTTCAAGATCCAATCTTGTTTCCAATGCTTCCAAGCTTCACTTCAAGATCCAATCTGCTTCAAACTTCCTATTATTTCATACTTACAATTAACATAATATCCTCAAATGGTAGAGATAATTATGATTTTACAATTACGCCCATGTGTAATTATTGAATTAATCCAATTAATCCAATTAGGTCAAAGTAAATAATCAATGTTATCCAATAACACTTGATTATCTTAGTTGATAATTATAATATCGAATATTATCTTTTATCAAAATTAATCGGCTACCCAAATGCTCAACGAGTACACTTCATATTGGGACTCTCTAAGTTCAGACACGTTCGTCATATAAGCCTAGCTAATATGTACGCAATTCGGCCACCTCCGAATTCGCGAAGAACATTAACGACCTTTCTGAACTATAGAAGTCAAGGTCATCATATATGTTTAACAATCCATCCATCGTAGGCTATCTGAGTTGTGGTTAGGAAACATAGAATATACCGTCAAGTTTCTGAGACGCACATCTCATGTCGACATGTCCACGATTCTTTACAACCGATGCGATCAACCCTATGTGATCGGCTTTGGCCAAATTCTTTAAGAATCGTGACTTTACTCACATGGATACATGAACCCCTTATGGTACATATACGGGCCGACAGATCATATCTTGCTTCGCACTTGATTACTGAGTGCATCGGTCCACTGTTGGACAATTATGACCCATAGCGTCACTATTTGTACAGATCACGGTGTTGTTGTACAAATTAACTATGTGACAAAGGAGATTGCACCCTTATCATTTGTGATTAGATCACCTAGATGTATAAATGATGAGAGGTCCCTATGATTTGTTCCTGGACGAAGAATGATATGAGACAGTATCAGTCCACGAAGGATAAATCATTAAAATCCCTAGTCAGAGTATTATCGATATTGGACATCGATAAATACGTAAAAGACTAGTATTATACTTGTGAACGTTGTAAGGGCACAACGGCATAGTTCTCATATATTTGGGTATAGGATACTCATGCAAGTGTAATAGGAGGTTGTGTTTTACCGATGGTACGGGAAACAGCTTCGCTCTGGATAGACCCCCTCGGAATTCCATTGGTAGTATGACTATGTGTCTATGGAAGTCCGAAATCAGGGTAGGTGTATTTGGTCTTAACCTGAGACTTGCACCGCTAATACTTGCGACAATCAATATACTTTGGTTGAGGTTGTCCAGGGCTTTAACCGGTTCTGTGTACGCCAATGCTGGGTATATTGAGAATCGTAGTGTGTTGGGTGTGATGTTAAGACGGAAGTGTCACTCCAGTCATATGGAGATGTGGTCACATAGGATACAGAACTTGTTCTCTTAAATGCTCGAGCTATCGGGATATTATGACTAGGTCATGTATATCCGATTATAGAGACTAGTTGCCAGACATCCGATATGTGTTTCGTACGGGGCAGACACAATTCCAGCCCCAGGCCTAGCACGTGAACATCCGATACTGGATCGACATACAGAATACTACGGTATACTACGCTTGATATAGATCGCTTATTCATGTAAGCATGTTTCTGGAGAATTGGGTAGGCATGGCGTTTTGCTAGAGGCCAACCTTGTCTTGTAAATTGGTACAAACGTAGTACTAGGTACTTACGTGTTCGGATAGTCCGACGACCGAATTTACTGCCAACATATCCGGGGATCTCATGGGTCGCTTCCCGAAGATTCTCCGATGACGTATGACTCGCACTTTATTAATCTGAGATTAATTAGAAGATAGAGAAAATTAATATGGGATTAATAACGAAGATATTTTATCTTAGATAAAATATTAATTAAAGATAGAGAATGATTAATTGGAATTAATCGATTAAAATAATATATTTGATATATTATGAGAAATTGGATTTCGACGTAGAATTGAAATTAGATTTTAATTCGGGCGAACGAGTTAATTTAGAATTAATTCGTTAGCGACGTGAATAGTGATTTCGCTAGGCGTAATCGTTTAATTGCGTCGCGACGGAAAATTCGTTAATTTGGAATTAGCGAACCCGAGCCCGAGATTATTTGCGAGCGCATTCGCATTTTGAATTTGAGTGCGGCACGCAAGTCAAATCGAGCGTCAAATCACAAGTCACATCAAGCGTCAAATCACATGTCACTTTGAGTGATGTGACAATTTGAGTGATTGATTGATGTGGTAGTTGAAAGCATTAATTATGCTTTTTGCTTTTGAATTTTTTTGGTTTTGAAAATTGGTAAATGGTTTTATTATTTTTTGGAAAATATAAAAACCCATTTACATTTTTCATTTTCTCTCTCTCTCATTTTCGGTATTACCTCTTTCCCTCATCTCTCTCTCTCACGGTCTAAGAGACCCATCTTCTTCTTCTCCACGTTTCTGGTTCTGCCGAGAGATAAGAGAAGCAAGAAGTTGTTTTGTTGCAAAACAAAGGTGCTAGCACACACCATGAGTCATCCTAAGGTGTTAGGGCAGCCATTTCGTGAGCATGGAACCATTTTGGAAGCTTGGAGCTTGGAGCTTCAATGGTGTCTACCATGGCCGAATCTTCAAGGAGCAAGAAGCAGCAAAACTGAGCAGTCCATCAGCCAAAGAAGCTTCACTGCCGCGAGTTTGAGAGGCTTGAAGACTTGTGTTTTTCGCGTCGCAAAATCCGTTCATTGTGAGTATATTCTGTACCTCTTTTGATGTGTATTCATGTGTTTTTCTTGCTTGATTTCATGATTCTTGGGACCTAATCTAGAAACCAACATCCACACCCAACGAACATCTAGAGGCCAGACCATGAAAGGTTTCTGACATACATGGCATCTAAGTGTGGAGGATCTCACACAAAATCAATGATATCCTATAGTCAAAGGATTATATATGCTACTCGACTCGAGGAGATTCCTATTGACGGTGGTGTGTACTTCCAACTATTAGGAATCATCTATGAGTCATTCAGTATTCGCTCCAACGATTACCCACATGTCTATACGAGTTTCCAAAACTCATGGTACATCGCGTTAAACCATTGGAACTCCAATTCCAATATACGACATGTGCTAGTCTTCTAGGTTATAGGAATTCGACTGTATTCCAAAACCAACGACTATGAATATTTACTTTAAGAATAGTTTACACCTAGTGTCAAGACTATTCTAAGGTCGATGTCATTCTTAGCATATCGATACATCAATTTAATATGCGTAATGACAATACCATTATTAAGTATGAAATGAAAAATGTAGTTATTTCATTAATAAATAATAAAATGTACAAATCGGATTGGCACTTCAACCACCAACTCCATTAAACTCACACTTGCTTAGTGCCAATCTGGATGGTACCGTAGTCCCATCTCTTCCACATGTTTATCGAATAACTTAGGAGGTAAGGCTTTTGTAAGCGGTCTGCTATGTTGTCTTGTCCTTGAACCTTCAAGACCACTATGTCTTTTCGTTCAATTATCTCTCTAATTACGCAGTATTTCCTTTCCACGTGTTTAGACTTGTAATGCGCCCTCGGCTCCTTAGCCTGCCCAATGGTTCCGTTATTATCACAGTACAATGGGTTCGAATCCGTAATAATATGCACAACGCCAAGTTCTGTGATAAAATTTATAATCTAAACAGCTTCTTTATCAGCTTCTGAAGCCTCTATAAATTCCACCGATATGGTGGAATCAGCTGTTGAGTCTTGCTTTGAACAACGCCAACTAATTGCACCACTGTTAAAGGTAAATATGTATCCTGATGTAATCATCTGGATCTCCCTGGAAGTCGGAGTATGTATAACCCTTAACTTGTAGCTCATCTTCTCCATATATCAGAAACTTATCTTTGGTGCCTTTAAGATATTTTAGGATATGTTTCACGGCTGTCCAATGATCATTACCTGGATCAGATTGATATCGGCTGGTCACACTGACGTTGAAACTGATGTCAGGTCTAGTACATAACATAGCATACCTTATGCTTCCAATACAAGAAGCATATGGAAAGTTAGACATTCTAACTCTCTATTCCTCAAGTTGAGGAGCCATTTTCTTCGAAAGATGTATGTCGTATTGGAAATGTACATTTGCTGCCTTGCAGTTGGTAAAACTGGACCTTTCTAACATCTTGTCTATGTACGTCTATTGTGACAACCCTATAAGCTTCCTGACTCTATCTCGGTAAAGCCTTATACCTAGTATATAGGAAGCTTCACCCATATCTTTCATGGAGAAGTTCTTGCAAATGTAGGCTTTCACACTTTGCATCATTCCTATATCATTTCCTATGATAATGATGTCATTTACATACAAGACAAGGAAAACTATCATGCTCCCACTAACTTTCTTATAAACACATGGTTCTTCCTCGTTTTTGTTGAATCCAAATAATCTAATTATCTCATCAAAATGACGATTCCAGCTTTAGGATGCCTGTTTAAGTCCATAAATAGACTTTTGGAGCTTACAAACCAAGTTTGAAGTCTCACTGGATACGAAACCTTCTGGTTGTTCCTTATAGATATCCTCTTCAAGGAATCCATTTAGGAAAGCGGTTTTCATATCCATCTGCCATATCTCATATCGTGATATGCAGCAATGGCTAAAACAATCCTAATGGATTTTAGCATGGCTACTGGTGAAAAAGTTTCATCATAGTCAATCCCATGACGTTGAGTGTAACCTTTTGCTACCAGTCGGGCCTTAAAGGTTTCCACCTTTCTATCGGGCCTTTGCTTCCTTTTCTAAACCCATTTACAGCCAATAGGTTTAACTCCTTCAGGAAGTTCAGCTAAGTCCCAGACTTGATTGGCATGCATTGAATCCATTTTGGATTTCATGGCTTCCTGCCATTTTCCCGAATCGATATCCAATATCGCTTGTTTATACGTAGTCGGTTCTATTTCCTCCAAGAGGAGAACATCAAGGCTCACATCAGATGTTAAAAACAATCTCTCAGGAGGCCTTGATATTCTATTCGACTTACATAGAACCTGTGTTGTAGATCCTTCACCTAGTTGGATCTCTGGTTCCATCTCAGGTTCTTTAATGTTGGGATCAAACTCATCAAGTTTAATCTCTCTACAATTCCCATTTTCTCTCAAAAATTACTTTTCAAGAAAAGTTACAAAGCGAACAACAAATACATTTCGTTGTTTGGAATTATAGAATTGATATCCCATGGAATTATCAGGATATCCAACGAACCTACATTTATACCCTATGGGTGCTAGTTTATCCCGATGCGCAATTCTTACGTATGCATGACAACCTCAAATCTTTAAATGCTTAAGACTTGGATTTCTACCGAACCATATCTGATAGGGGGTCGTAGAAACAGCTTTCGATGGAACCCTATTAAGTATGTAGGCAGCAGTTTGTAAAGCGTAACCCCAAAGGTAATAGGGAAGTTCTGTATAGCTCATCATTATTCGTACCATATCAAATAAAGTACGATTTCTATGCTTAGACACTCCATTGTGTTGAGGTGTTCCTGGTGGGCTATATTTGGCTAGAATTCCATTATCCCTTAAATAATATCTGAATTCTTCACTCATGTATTCACCGCCTCGATCTGATCTAAGGCACTTAATGAATTTACTGGTTTGTTTTTCTACTTCGTTTCAGAATATTTTGAACTTGTCAAATGTTTCCGACTTATGTTTCATCAGATAGACATATCCATATCTAACCATCATGAGCGGCATGATTTAATGGACCACACACATCGCTGTGTATTAGCTCCAATAAATTTCAAGCACGGTGACCAACACCTTGAAATGGGGTTTTTGTCATCTTTCCTTGGATACATGACTCACAAATCGGATAAGGATCTAAGGTAAGATTTTCAATCAAACCATCATTTACCAATTTGGATAGACGTCTAACACCTATGTGGCCCAATCTCATATGCCATAATTCAGTATTATTTAGTTCAGACTTCCTATTTGTATTTTTCTCTATATTAAAGACATCTATATATGTTTCCAAAACATAGTGACCGTTTGATAAAGAACATTCACGTTTCAATAAATTTCCTTTATCATACAAACATAAAGTTTCATCCTTAATGTTTATTTTATATCTCTCTTTATCTAATATTGGCAGTGATATTATCTGTCTAATAAGTGAGGGAACATAATAACAGTCATGCAAATCTAATTTACATCTATTTGAGAGATCTAGAACAAATATTCATATGGCATTGACATCCAATGTCTCGCCATTACCAACTCTAAGCTGGATTTCCCATTTATTCAGCCTTCTTTTAACCCTCATTTCCTGCAGGGAATTGCAAATATGAGTGGGACTGTCAGTGTCTAACACCCATCCACTATTTGCATCTAAGGCTAATGAGATGTCAATAATTGGAAAAATACAACGCGTACCTGATGGTTCTGCTTTAAGCTCTAGACTGACTTTTTTCCAGTGTCCAGACTTCTTGCATTGTAGACATTGATCACGAGCTACTTTCGGTTTTGCGCCTTTACGCTTCTTGGAGTTTTTATTTGATATCTTCTTCTTCCCCATCTTAATTTTCTTTGACTTCCCAGAAGTCTTTGAAGAGCCAGCTCCACCATGGAGATATAGTATGAGGTTGTCTTTCTTCAAATCTTGCTCCACCGTGCGTAGCATGTTATGAAGTTCTTCGTATGTGGCTTGCATCGAATGCATATGGAAATTCAATACAAAGCCAGCATAAGAACCAGGCAAAGAAGACAAAATCAAATTACGACCAAGCCATTCATCAAACACAATGCACTGTCGTTCCAGATATCGAATTTGGTCTATCATGTTCAAAACATGAGTGCTGACAGCTCCTCCCTCCTTGAGTTCAGCACGGAACAATTCTTTAGACCTTCGATAGAGTTCCATCTCTTGATTTGCCTCGAACAACTCATTGAGTGTTCGCATGATGCTCCAATCATCCGGTACTTCAATGTACTGTCTCAGCAAATCTGGAATCATCGATCCCAAGATGTAGGATTTCACATTCAGGTTATCATCCTTCCATCTATCAAAAGTTTCTCGCTCTTCTGGAGTGGAGTCGGGATCGATATCAACAGACAGTGGATTGATAGTGACATAAGTCAACTTTTCATACTCCAAGACAAGGCATATGTTCATTTCCCATTCGAAATAGTTCTCGGCTCCTTTTAGCTTATAGGTATCCAAAAGTTTCATCAATGGATTAGTGGCAGCCATCTACAAGACAACATTTTTGAATAGTAGTAGAATAATTTTTCATTTCAAAAGTGATAACACTAATTGATTATGGAATTTTAAATCTATTAGTACCATCCCACTACTTTACGTAATTCTGTAATCTTCCTTAACGGAAAAATAGAAATTTGACTAACAAAATTTCATAGCGGGAAGTGGATCCCATGAAATTTACTCCAGCCTCACACTAATAACGATATTGGCCTTTGTAAACTCATTAGGTAGACCTTCAAGGTCAATCACTTCATGTGACTCCTGGTTTTGTCCTGAACCGTTTCTTATCCTCACACTAATGACGATATTGGATTAAGACGTGTTCTAGGTGTATACTTGTCAATGTGCACTAATGAGCTTCGTATGTACACCCTCACACTAATGACGATATTGGGTGACTATGTTAACTCATCACGCTACTCTAATGTTTTACCGGAGCGACCTAAGTTCCGAGCACTTATACCCTCACGCTAATGACGATATTGGATATAAGTAGTAAGAACTCATTCATCTCCATATTGACAAGACAGACCATCCAATAATGCTCCAACATTATTAATACTATTAGTTAAAAGTAATCACTTAATCACGGGAGATTTATGACAATCAAGTCATTAATTTAATTAGGCCAAAGTTTTAATTTAAAACATGCAATACATATCTAATATGTCCTATGTATAATTAAATTAAAATTACTATGGCATAGATTCAAAATATGTGTTGTGTGGTTAAGCATTTGCTACTGATACCATTCTGTTGGGGCATTTGTGGAACCCCTAGGGTCGGATCGGTGCCCCGGCCAACGAAAATGGGTCCAACCCATAGATATCAAGTATGGGTGTAATTTTAAATTATTTAATAAAATACTATATTCCATTACGAGTGTATAGGAAAAAACCGGGACTGAATCGGAGTCCAAAAACTCCCGAACGAAGCAAAACAAAAACTGCGCGCAACAAGTGCATGTCGCGCGTGTACCACACGCGCTACAGTCGCGCTACAGTACCCGCGCGCACTGTAGCAATCAGGTGTGTAGCCTTTTTTTTCCATTTGTTTTGAATGCTTCAGTGCTTTAGCTCTCTGGAAAATTTCCAGAGAGTTGAGGAACACCCAAAATTAATTTTTAATTTCAAAACTAATATAAACACATGTTATAAAATAAAAATCAAGTTTTTCAAAATATCAAATATTTTTCCAAAAACATAAATTTATTCTAAATACGCATTTGCGTAAATTTTGAATCCATTACACAAACCATTTTAGAATCCCAATTAGAAATGTCTCATGAACAATTCTAGTCCACCTAAAGGTGGTCAAGTGAATCTAGAATGGTAATCATAGCTCTAAGCTTTAATCTAGAGTTCCAAACTCTAATTAATTGTTTCATGTCCAACATGAACATCTTTGACCTAATTACAAGCATGTTGTGTTTATACTTCTAAAGTATCCTAACACAAATGATTAGCCTTATTCAACATTAAGCTATGTGATCATGCATCTAATACACAAATAAACATAGCTTAGGAGAAGATCAAACATTACCTAGTAAGCTTGATGCAAGATCCAATCTACTTCTCCTTGTTGAAATTGTTGGAGAACCTCCAAGGTGTGCAAGCTTGACTTCAAGATCCAATCTTGTTTCCAATGCTTCCAAGCTTCACTTCAAGATCCAATCTTGATTTCTCATAGATGAAATGTTGTAGAGACCTCACAAGCTTCTCTAAACACTTCTCTAACTTAGACTAATCTCTCAAGAATTTGTTTGTGCTTGTATTTGAACTTGTAATTAAAACCTTCCTAAAGCTTGTTATTTATAGCAAAACTTAGGAAATTTTTAATTAATAAAAGTTGTAATCAACTTTTAAGTGGGCTTAATCCAATTTGTCCAAATATGTATAATTAGGTATGACTAATCTCCATTGTCTCCCACTTTAATTTAATCCAATTAAATCAAGCCAATGATTAGGAAATAAATTAGTTAAATGTTTGCCACCTAGATTTAATCCAATTAGATCAAGCCAAAACCACCTATTATTTCATACTTACAATTACCATAATATCCTCAAATGGTAGAGATAATTTTGATTTTTACAATTAAGCCCTTGTGTAATTATTGATTAATCCAATTAATCCAATTAATCCAATTAGGTCAAAGTAAATAATCAATGTTATCCATTAACACTTGATTATCTTAGTTGATAATTATAATATCGAATATTATCTTTTATCAAAATTAATCGGCTACCCAAGTGCTCAACGAGTACACTTCATATTGGGACTCTCTAAGTTCAGACACGTTCGTCATATAAGTCTAGCTAATATGTACGCAATTCGGCCACCTCCGAATTTGCGAAGAACACGAACGACCTTTCTGAACTATACAAGTCGAGGTCATCATATATGTTTAACAATCCCTCCGTCGTAGGCTATCCGAGTTGTTCTTAGGAAACATAGATTATACCGTCAAGTTTCCGAGATGCACATCTCATGTCGACATGTCCACGATTCTTTACAACTGATGCGATCCACCCTAGGTGATCGGCTTTGGCCAAAGTCTTTAAGAATCGTGACTTTACTCACATGGATACCTGAACCTCTTATGGTACACATACGGGCCGACGAATCATATCTTGCTTCGCACTTGATTACTGAGTGCATTGGTCCACACCCAAGGAACATCTAGAGGCCAGACCATGAAAGGTTTCTGACATACATGGCATCTAAGTGTGGAGGATCTCACACAAAATCAATGATATCCTATAGTCAAAGGATTACATATGCTACTCAACTCGAGGAGATTCATATTGACGGTGGTGTGTACTTCTAACTATTAGGAATCACCTATGAGTCATTCAGTATTCGCTCCAACGAATACTTATATGTCTATACGAGCTTCCAAAACTCATGGTACATCACGTTAAACCATTGGAACTCCAATTCCAATATAAGACATATGCTAGTCTTCTAGGTTATAGGAATTCGACCGTATTCCAAAACCAACGACTATGAATATTTACTTTAAGAATAGTTTACACCTAGTGTCAAAACTATTCTAAGGTCGATGTCATTCTTAGCATATCGATACATCAATTTAATACGCGTAATGACAATACCATTATTAAGTATGAAATGAAAAATGTAGTTATTTTATTAATAAATAATAAAATGTACAAATCGGATTGGCACTCCAAGCACCAACTCCACCAGCAGAGTGCTGTCTGTCAAGGTTAGGATAAGCTAAGGCTTTTAATAATTACTATATTAGGAGAATAGTCCTAATAGGGGTAAAGATAAATTACCTTTCGTAGTAGATTACCTATTTCAAGTAAGAAGTGAGGTCGCTTCCATGAGAATTTTAAAGGCTAGATCCCTTCAAGTACTGGATGAAGCCAGGACCGATGTTCATGGCCGAATTAAACATAATCGTAGAATGAGAGATGGTCGAAGTGAAGCTGTGTGATGGCTATTGTCTTGATTTGCACTAACGGCAGAACCGTTCAAGACTATGGGTCACTGATTTGCCAAGTAAATCTGATTGTCATTCACTATGAAAGATTCAAGGCGAAAGCTACCTATTCCAATATAGTTTTATTTCAAGGAAACTCTCTTAAGTATCAACATTGATAATTAGAAATTTGTAGGGGATTGTAGGAAATTTTCTAATTAATGAGTGTATTTATAGGATGTCTCATTAAATGACATAACCCTTAATATATGGCTTTTAGAAAAGACGCAAATTGAATGGATATATCCCTTAGAGTGAAAGGATATAACCATTTGTGATGTAAGGGTGCATTGAAAAGTTATAATCTTTTAAAGGATTGCATTATTAACTCTAAAGATACCTCTTCAATAGCAACCTTCCATCTCTATAAAATAGGGCATTGGGTTCTCATTTTTTTACTCACTCAATTCATTCTACATCCAATGTTATTTTCATAAGTCGTAGGCATTTGTTAAAGAGTCTAAAGGTTTCCAAGTGAAAAAGTTTTCATCATTGTCCTAGTTCAAATTCTTAAAGAAATGAGTGTCCATTTTACAAGAAACAACCAAACATCGTGTGAGGACATTATCCGCAAGAGATCTATAGTGCACCGAGATGAAGCTAATAAGTTCTTAAGGACATATATTTTCTCGACTTGGTTTAAGTCTATCATCTTCTATATAGTATTTTCCAGGTTTTTCTAATACTTGAGTTCATGTTCAATTTTTAATTTGTATGAATTCTTTAATGATTTTGTTTGAATAATACATGTTATAAAATGAATAATAACACATATTCCCTAACAGCTCAAGCTTAGGGATAATAATACCGGTTTCTTTCACAATGTAGCTAATAAGATGAAAAATATAAACTTTTTTGGGTTTATTTATTCTAATGATGGGCGCATTTCAGATCCTGATGGTGTAAAAGATGTATCAGTTTCTTATTTCTCCTCTCTGTATTCCGAAGGTTCTCAAGGTCCTCTTTCATTCCAAAATTTGGATTTTCAGACTCTCTCTGTCGATTCCGCTTAGTTTCTTGAATTGCCATTTTCTTTTGAGGTAGTCAATGAGGTGGTTTGGGAGTTCGATGGTTCAAAGGCTCCTAGTCTAGACGGTTTCAACTTCAAATTTTTTAAACATGCGTAGGATATTATGGGTAATGATGTGTTCTCTGTGGTGCAAGGCTTATACTCAACTGTTAGGCTTCATTTGGGCATCAATAGCTTTTTTATCGCTCTTATTCCTAAAATGGATAATCGTGTCAGGCTGAAGGAATATTGTTCCATTTCACTTCTTAACAGCCATTATGAAATAATTTCCAAATTGTTGGTTTGTCACATGAAGAATGTGTTGGGCTATCTCTTTAACTCCTCATAGATAGCTTTTTTGAAAGGCCGTCAGATCTTGGATGAAGTTCTTATTGTTAACGAAATGGCGGATTGGGTCAAGAAAAATAAAGAAGTGGCATCTACTGAAGTTAAATTTTGAGAAGGCATTTGATTTGGTTTCTTGGGCCTTTATTGACGCTATCATGCGCGAGATGGGTTTTGGTGAGCGTTGGATTGGTTGGATTAGTCAGTGTATTTCTATAACATCGTTGGTTGTTTTGGTTAATGGTTCCCCCACTGCTCAGTTTTTTATAGGTCGAGGTCTAAGGCATAGTGACCCTCTATCTTTGTATCTTTTTCTTTTGGTGGCAGAAGGCATGCACGTTCTCATGTATAAAGCGTAAGATCTTAATATGATTCAGTGTATATCAGTCGGTATACCGAGTCTGTAAATCATACACCTTCAGTTTTTTGATGACACTCTCATCTTCTCCAAGAAAGATTCTGATTCTCTTCTCAATATTAGAAGCATCCTCGGATGTTTTGAGTTAGTTTAGGGCTTAAAGTTAATTTCCAAAAAATCTCACTAGTCTATATTTATGAGGATCTCAATTAGGCTTATCTCGCGACAAGTTTTTTGCATTTTAAATGTTTTTCGACCTTTTTAAGTACCTAGGTCTCCTAATTGGTGGTAATTATAACATGAAAAGTTTGTGGTCTCCTATAATTAACAACATCAGCTCTAGGTTGAATAATTTGAAGAATAAGTCATTATCTATGAGAGGTAGATTTACACTTCTCAAAGTTTCCCTATCATCCATTCCCTTATACTTTATGTCTTTATTTAAGATGCCTTAAGGCATTTGTAACAAACTGGAAAGCTTTTTCAAATAGTTTATGTGGAGAAGTTTGTTGGATAGTAAATCTTTTACCATGTGAGTTAGGATACTGTGAAAAAGCCTTTGGGTGCAAGTGGATTAGTTGTAATGGATCTGAAATATAAAAATCAAGCTTTGCTACTTAAATGGCTTTGGCGTTTTGATTCTGAATAGTGATTTTTTATGGAAGGTTTTCTTATGTCGTAAGTACAGTAGCTGTTGGGGTTGGTGCTCAGAGTGCCAATCTGGACCGTATTTATGTCTAATTCATGAATACGAACTTCCCTTTTTTCCATAGTATTACTTTCTTATTGGTTACAGCTCTTGTTTTTATATACGCATTCGATCTAATTACTATTAGATTGAAACTAAATGTGTTTTAGTGATATGTATATATATTAGACAAAGGCCCGATAATATATAATGCAGTACACAGTTACAAAGTTAGTTTCTAATTGACATTGGGAAGTGTCACTGCTAAATGTATATTATCAAATATAGTTCCTGGTCAAGATTTATTAACACGGGTCGGTTAGTCAAATCGGTTAAGATCAGTACATGTCGTATATCGAGACTTGATCCGATGGTTTATCCCAATGAACCATGAGTCTTATGAGACTTGTATAGAGGTGTAGGTGTTTATAGTGGATAAACACTGAACGACTCACCGAATATTCTTAATGGATGGTACACCAACGTCAATAAGAATCTTCTCGAGTTGAGTATTATAGTGGTTATTCGACTTGAGATACCAATATGGATGTATGAGACATCATCCACACTTAGATGGCAGTTACGTCACCGATCTTTTTAGATCAGACCTCCGTATGTTCGTTGGGTGTGGACCGATCCTCAGGATATCCTCTGTGTATCAAGATAGGATCCGTCAGTTCTGTGTACAGAGCATAGGTAGTCCATAATGTGATTAGCAATCTGTTAAATCTATGGCCATAGTATACTTCGAAAGTAAGTTCCGAGTGTTAATTAGAGATTGCTAATAGATACGTCGACGAGATTATACCTATAGAGATTTGACGTTTATATCTATATCTATGGGATAATCCGAATACCTGTGACGGAGGGATTATACGTATGCAATGACCTCGACCTGTATGATTCAGCTAGTTTATCCGTGGTCGTCATAATTTACGGGTGGGTAAATTATGGACACGAAATTGGATCTTGTGACGGATATACCTGAATCTAGAGAGTCTCACTAATGAAATATACTCGAAGAGCACTAGGGCGACTTTTATAAATAATGGTGATTATTTATAAATCGTTTAAACGTTAAACGAAAAAATACATGCAAACAGACCGAACCATCATTTCTTAATTAATATGTATTTGTATTTAATATATGATATTATTAAATACACATTAATAAATTTTCAAATAAAGGTATTTGACATATATCATTTATATATGTATTTGAGATATTTAAAGTAAATATAATACATATATTTGAGATATTTGTATTTAATTAAATAATATATAGATATTTTACCATCACCAAATTCGGCCAAGGGCATTTGTGTGAGGTATATATTATTTTGTTTCATCTTTTAGGGTTTAACAAGTTCATTAGACACAAAATAAACATAAAATAAGTTGAGAGAAAAGCTTGAAGGCCTAAAGAAAAAGTCTTGGAAAAATCTTGTTTTTGTAAGTATTTCTTTAAAGTCTTCAACATGGAAATTGTTTCTAACATGCTTGGCATCATTTTGTGTTACTTTGACGTTCTCTCTACTCTTATAGTTTGTGTTTAATTTGTTGTGAACTTGAATGAAAGATGTGTGCATGAAAGTAAGCTTGAAATGGTTTCAAAGGCTTACTTTTGATTCTTTGGAAATCAAGTTGTCATTCTAGAGTTGTTGAGCCACTCCTTGGTGACCTAGAATTGTTCTAGAGTTATTTCAAAGTGGTGAGGCTTGTTTGGTGAAGCATTGAATGGATTAAAGTGTTGGATTTTAAAGATTTGGTAAAATTGCTCAATTTGATGAAATTGAAAAATTAGGGTTCTTAACCCACTCCAAATTTGGGGCTTTTCATATATGTGATGTATTATGGTGTTTATATTATGCATGTAAAATTTTAGGTTGATTGGATTTGATCTTTGCACGTTTTGAACTAAAGGGACCAAATTGTAATTAATTGAAAATTTTGGGCGGCTCACGGTATTAGACCAAAAATTGGGAATTTGTGTGAAATCTGATTTTGATGCATTAGATGTGTTTAAAAATATTTTCGAAATGATTTAGAATCATCCAAAATTATATTTGACAATTTTTGGACTAAAATGATCAATTTGCAAAGTTTTGGGCCAATTCGGTAATTACCAAGAAATTTGGTTTCTTGTGTAATTTTTTAGAACTTGATAATTAGGTAATTAAATAAATAAGTTTATTTAATTGATCCAAGAAAAATTTTAAAATCGGAAAATTTTGATTTTCCGCGATTCCGCTGCGTTACCGATATTCCTCCTTAAAACCCCAACAAAATGGTATCAGAGCGAGTCTGATTCTTGGCCCCTGATATGATTAGCCCTTTTAAATCTAATTTTTGTTCTTTTCTTTGCTTGATACATGCATGCTTTAATTTAATTTGATTAAATTTAAAGTGTATGACACTTTATGGAATATCCCCGCTTAATAAGGTTTTAAAGTAACTAGTATTTGGAATACTTGTTTCTTGGTCCTTCTTTTCAATATGGTTTATGAATATTTTTCTGTGACTACATCTGAGACCGTGCCTCTGCTGTGAGGGTGTAGCCGATAGAGATTTATTTATGCCTGATGTATATCAGATACTAGATAAATTCAAGCGAAAGCGGAATCCTGAACGTGCCCAAGCTGTCAGGGTTACACAAGTAGCTTGAGTTTATCATTGGCGAGTTTAACCTTGGTACGCCTCCTTGTGAACGTGCCCTAGTTGTCACAATGAGAAACGACCAGGATCGGAACCCATGAGTCACTATTGAGTGATTGACAATTGAGTTGTCTACCTGATGAATATACATAGGCGAGACCATGTCTCTGCTGTGAGTCGAAATATATTCATGGGGTCCACTTCCCATTATGGAATTCGATTTAATTATTGAAGTCTCTTTTTCCGTTGGGGATTACGATATTACGTAAAATAATGGGAGACACTGCTAAGTTTAAAAATTCCATAACTTAGGCAGTGTGTATTATCATGGAAATTATCGCTTGTTTATTTCCTTATTATATTGTTTATATAGAATTGAACTTTTATTCACTGCTTACATATTTTTAATATGTTGTTTCTGGCTTGACTTATTGTTACACTTTTCTAGAATAGGTTCTAGATATTACTAGACTATGATATTATTAGATTGGTTGTAGGACACAAGACTTGGGCGACGCATGTTCTAGGCTCGCGGCCTTAGTTGGGAAATACTAAATAATATGGAGTCGCCACCCGGTGTGAACCGGGACAAAGATTTAAGGCCGCACTCACCCCTCGCAAGGGAAGACCTCAAACCGTTGGGTTCGGAATGGTCCCTTACTCATGTCACTTGTAATGAAAGGATTTATGTAATAATTAATCAAGCTTAAGTAACACTTATTTCCAAGAGTATCATGCTTCTAAATTCTCATATGCAAAATAAAACTTATGCACACATTTCACATATATCTCATATCTAAAATCGCATGCTTAACATATATCAAAATAGCAACGAACATACAACTTTATTTGCATATTACATTCAAGAAAACACAAGCACACATATTAACCATACAAACATACATATGGGCACTTTTCCAAGTGGTACGTGGAATTGTATCCCAAGTACAGACCGCACTACCGTCCATTCGGAATCGGCTACGGAATTTACGTCTGAGTTTCCATCCGATATACCACAAGAAATAATACTCAAATGTTATCACGACACAAGCATATGAATTGTAATTCATTAACATAGTTGTATTCATACATGTGGGGATAGCTACTAGGAAAACTATGCATGAAATCTAATGAAGATGACTCGATTCAGTGGGTGCGCGTTCGTGTAGCGTTCGTAAACGCGTTCGAACGGTAAACAGAAGGTTCGCGTTCGTGTAGCGTTCGAGAACGCGTTCGAACGGAACCAGACCTGATGCATTATGAAACTAAGAAAGTGCGTGGGCGTTCGTATAGCGTTCGTAAACGCGTTCTAACGGTAAACAGAAGGTTCTCGTTCGTATGGCGTTTGATAACGCGTTCGAACGGAAATGAAACAGAATGCTCACGTTCGTATAGCGTTTGTTAACGCGTTCGAACGGAAATGAAACTGAATGCCTACGTTCGTATGGCGTTCGAGAACGCGTTCGAACATGAGGGAGACCTGATGCATGACAAGGCAAAATACATGCGCGTTCGAGTTGCGTTCGTAAACGCGTTCGAACGGGAACAGACCTGATGCATGAAATGGGATGCAATACATAAACGACAAAATAAAAGGGGGGGGGCGCGGCGAAGTACTGCCGTAAAGGTGGCCTTTTGGGGCTCTTGATCTCTCAAAGAGAGGACCTTTAGACCAACATACTAAGCCCATGCGCTCGACTGAATCATGCATACATAGAATGAAAAGCAATAATATTAACATAGTGTGCCCGATTGAACGTATCTTGTATCCAACCGAACACACATCAACCGGCGCGGCAAAGCCTCGTGGTAACGGGCTTTAGCCCATCCCCATAGGGGATCTCACATCGCACTTACTAAGCCCATGCGCTCGGTTGAATCATGCATACGAAAATAAAGACAATCATATCAAATTAAGTATGTCCGATTGAACGTATTTCGCATTCAACCGAACACACATCAATCGGTGCGGCAAAGCATCATGGTGAAGGATTTTAACCCTCCAATTAGGGAACCTTTCATCGCAACTACTAAGCCCATGCACTCGATCGTATCATGAGATTAAACAACATGCAGAATTTAAATGACAAGAATTAAATAAACCAAAGCAACTCAAAACAAGAGGAGGTGCCGTTTACTCAAGTGGTACGTGGAGTTGTGTCCCAAGTACAGACCGCACTACCGTCCATTCGGATTCGGCTACGGAATTTACGTCTGGGTTTCCATCCTATATACCACAAGAGACGACACTCTTCCATTCATCCAATACCCACAACACACATCATACACACAAAAAATGCCACAAATACAGAAAATATAATCAAAATAAATAACCAGAAATTAAATAAGAGTAAGTGTGAAAGATACCCTCAGGTCTAACCTTTTAAGCTGTCTCTCGGACTCGCGTTCCACGAAGATCGAAAGGGGGTAAAGCTCCGCAACTTTTCTGGTTCACTGGTTTGGCCTCTTCCTTCGCTGTTCGGCCACTCAAGCTACTGTTCCGACTCCGTTTTTCTGCTGTTTCCTTGTGGTTTTGCTGCCGCTTTCCTGTCCTCTGTTCCTCTGCTTACTATTTGTGGACTGTTTTGATATTCTCTTTGGTGTGGTTTTGTGTGATTATTTCCAGGATTATAAGTGTAGTTTATGTTACTGTTTTAAGGGGTTTTAGGGACTGTTTTAGGAGTTGTTTAAGCTGTTGTGTTTGGTGTGATTTTCGATGGTGTGTGGAGGTTTAATGGGGTTGATTTTCGGTGGTGTGAGGGTAAGGATCAAGGGAGTGATATGCTTGTGATGTCTAGTATTTCTTGCTATAATTCTTGTGTGAATTGTGTGTGTGAGCTAGAGAGATTGGAGAGGATTGGGTGGCTTGGTTAGGGGTTGTTTATCTAGAGAATGGCTAGGGCTTCACCTTGTCTCACAAGGAAGAGATTTGGTTTCCAAATAAGGAGAGATGGGAAGGCATATACAAGATTGAGGGGGGACAAAATATTTTAATTTAGGAAGTCAACTAATTTAAATTGGTGTATATCTTATTGAATTAGGAAGTCAAATATTTGATTGGTTTTAATTGGTTAGGATTGATTTTAATTAGGCAAATCTTCTTTTTAGTTTTAGTATATAATATATTTAATTTGTCTAAGTTAGGCATGATTTTAGTTTAAGTTTGGTAAATGTTTTATTAATTATTTAATTATTTATTTATTATCTTATTTAGTTAATGTTTTAATTAATATTTATTTATTTAATTTGGGATGTGTTTTATGGCTTTGGGGGGCTAAATGGGCTGAGGTGAGGCTAGCAGCAAAATCAGAATTACCGGCATCGTTCGAACGCCTCCTCGCACGCGGCACGAACGTCCGCAATCTGCACGAGGTTCGAACGAAGTAACGAACGCAGCACCAACGAAGACAGTGAGCTTGTGGAATGAACTTGATGACATACTTTTCCGAATTTCCCCTTCCGACCTCTGTTTCCCGCAATATCCTTAGCTAAAGAGGTAGTGCCTCCAATTGAGACTCATCATCGGGTTTCACGTGCGGAAATGCAATGCCTACATTGGTCTAAACCATCAGGAACTGTTGTTCCGATTTTCTTGAAAAATCATGATGGTTAATGACTTAGTTTCTAAGTCATGATAGATCATCTAGATAGATACTTTAGAGAGAATAGTTTCTTATGCAGTAAGAATTGACATGAATTAGTTCGTGTCTCGAGATTCTTGACTGGCATAAAGAAAGCCTCATTAGGTATTTGTTTATCTAGTAATGACGTTTCTTAGCTTTAATGGCCTTTAGAGGCAATGTGTCTGACACACTTTGCTAATTAGTTATTTGCAATTGTTATGAATAGTTGAATGTAAATAGTAAAGCTTAAGAAATGAGATATGTATAGTTGTGTATATAAAATATCGATTTTCACAATACGACAACTATAGGTATTGGATACCAGTTCTCCCGTTTAGTTATTTAAAATATTAGTTAATGATTGTTTTGATATTTGATATCAGAACTTGCAACTATTGGATAGTTACTTGTTCTTTATAAACAGTTGTTATATATTTTAAATATGACTAGTAGTGTCATTGACGTAGAGATAAACATTAAGAAAATTATTCCGTAAAATAAATAATTTAGAACAGTGCTTTATGAGTTTAATCACTTAAGCATTAGATGTTTATTCTGTATGGTAAAGGATGGTTTGATACGAGATCACACCACACATCCTTATCCATTTAATGAATATTGTATTCAGGAAGGTGATTAAGATCTCGTTTAACCAATGATTGTCATTAGACCACCAGATTTATTTAACTGATACATTGGATGTATATAGTTTAATAAATAATAATTGCTTAAGGTAGTTTTCTTTATTTCGTAACTTAGTTGATAAATTGTCATAACTTAGTTACGTGTTTCTGAAAGAACACATATTGAACTTCTTGAAATGATCAAGAACTTTCAATCTGTTCTGATGAAATGCAGATCGAACATCTTCGACTAGTTCAAAGATATTCGATCTGAAATTTTGAAAAACTTGATCCTTAAAATTCATAACAAGTCTTTAAATTGTTTAAAGATATTTGATATGATCAAATGTATGAATTTATGGCAATTAATTCTAAGATTATTCAGTGAATATGATTCTTACTCAATATAATTCTTCTACGATTCCATCTTGATGGAATTGGTTAGTGGGAGTAATCGAATCTTATATGATTTGATTCGTTTTGATATTGAATGTTACCGAATTAGTTTCAATACTCTTGGGGATATGCTCCAGTAACACTAGTTCATATTTTTAATTTAGGTTCCATTAAATTCTACAGTTACATATATGATATGTATAGATAGAAAATTCGAATCTTGAAAAGTTTGAGATTTGTATCTTTCTTTTATATAATAGTTATATAATGGAAATTACTTACACCTTAGAGGTATAAGTAAAAGTTTTTCGTTTATTCTGTTTAATAGAATATTATATTCTATTTGATAGAATATCTTTCCTACGATCCTAAGTAATAAAATCATTTTATTACTTGGTGTGTAACATCAGATGTTAACAATTGTAGAAAAGACTTGACTTATTGAAGTCAAATGTGAGAATGATAAATTATAAATGGAACTACGTAATTAATAAGATGAAACAACCCTTATACATCTTCTATATAAGTTTAATAGGATATCAGAATCATTTACGAGTATTTGATACTTAATGGTTCTGTTGTTTTCTTACCGAAGAAAATTATCCTATAACTTATAATGGAAGCGATATTTGATATCGATTCTAGAGGTTCACTAATGAACCATAGATCTAAGATTGTTCGTAGCTTACTATTATCAAGTTTTGAACTTGATTAAGCTTTAATTATGAATTAGTTCATGATATGTGGTAATTGTTTGCGCAGCAAAAACAGTGTGAGCTTATTAAAGGTTTGACCTTTATAGTATGACAGTGAGAAAAGTTATACTCAGCAATATATTGTAGATTCTGAGAAAACTTGTCTCTAGTCACGCTAATTGAACAATTAAAGATATATTGGTTAATGTTGATATTAAACTGTACATTTTAGCTAAAGAATGTAAAATGGCGTTTTTGAATGACTTATTCAGATAAGAGATCAGTTGTGATTTCTTTGTTTGAAGAGTTCATTCTGGAATGGCCCTAGAGTTTGTGTTCTGCTGAGTTCGTAGTTTAGTGTGCTAGCTTATAGAGCCTATTGTAGACTCGGATAAGTCTTTCGAAAATATGTGTTCTCTGTATTTGATATCAGTCAGATTGTCTGATTTTATCAAAGTATAGAAAATACATATATGATAAAAGGGTTAGTGGGAGCGTACAAATTACTTTCTAGTGTTATATATCCTAACAACATTATCATTATTATAGTAATAATGAGATGTTAGTAAGGTAAAAGGTTTACCTATGTCTTATTTACTCCGTGAAAGCAGTGAGAGTAGTCTCTGTTATATTTGATACAAAGTTTTATATAAGATATAAAACTAAGAGACTTGTGAGATACTCCTATTAGTCGTGCATTAGATATGATCTAATAAAAGACACAACAATGCTATCTGTATGACATTTAGAATAACTGTTTGACAGTTAATGTGCGTCTTATATAAAGTATTCATCTTTCGTAAAAGATGATTCCTTTTTCGAAAGAGATATTGATTAGAATGTCTAATCAATCTTATGTATCATTTGATGATGACATAATAAATACTTTATTATGTGCGATTGTAGATATCGATTTAATCGTAATTGTTACGAGTTATTTTGATATCCTATAGACCATAGGATGGATCTTGAAACATGTTCTTTGTGATCTTTGTGATATTAAGAACGAGTTTCTTAATTCATGGAGCATTTAGTTTGTAATCGTTAGGGTCATATTAGTTTTGAGACTAATTATGACATTAGACAGTCTACGTCATAAAGAGTCAGAATTGATGCAGTGAGAGTGTCACATAGGATTCTACTTTGTCAGTAGAATTAGATGCAACTTATGAAGTATTGACTTATGAAGTTGCATAGTGACTTTATAAATTAGAAGTTTTCACATTGGTATTGTGTTTGTGGTTGTCTACATAGTATTTAGGATTTGATCCACAAATACTTGGAAAACTCAGGCGCTGTAGCACAATATTGATGTCGCATCTGAGTCATATTAATGTATAACTTATGTTCTACAAAATATGAATGATGCTGCCTAAGGAAACAAATGGGTTTGTTGGACAAACTCAATATGTCATGGCGGACCTACTTCTTGTTGCCTACCTCTTAAGTGCTAGGTGAGATTTTGAGAGCCATGGTATACGATACACATTGAGATGCGTGTATGATATCGTGGATTGGCACTAGAGGAAGTGGGAGAAATTGTTGGGGTTGGTGCTCAGAGCGCCAATTCAGACCGTATTTATGTCTGATTCATGAATATGAACATCCTCTTTTTCCATAATATTACTTTCTTATTGGTTACACCTCTTGTTTTTATATACGTATTCGATCTAATTACTATTATATTGAAACTAAATGTGGTTTAGTGATATGTATATATTAGACAAAGGCCCGATAATATATAATGTAGTACACAGTTACAAAGTTAGTTTGTAATTGACATTGGGAAGTGTCACTGCTAAATGTATATTATCAAATACAGATTCTGGTCAAGATTTACTAACACAGGTCGGTTAGTCAAATCGGCTGAGACCAGTACATGTCGTATATCGAGACTTGGTCCGATGGTTTATCCTAATGAAACATGAGTCTTGGGAGACTCGTATAGTCGTGTAGGTGTTTATAGTGGATAAACACTGAACGACTCACCGAAGATTCTTAATGGATGGTACACCAACATCAATAAGAATCTTCTCAGGTTGAGTAGCATAGTGGTCCTTCGACTTGAGATACCACTGTGGATGTATGACACATCCTCCACACTTAGATGGTTAGATCAGACCTCCGCCTGTTCATTGGGTGTGGACCGATCCTCAGGATATCCTGTGTGTATCAAGATAGGATCCGTCAGTTCTGTGTACAGAGCATAAGTAGTCCATATGTGATTAGCAATCTGTTAAATCTATGGCCATAGTATACTTCGGAAGTAAGTTCCAAGTGTTATTTAGAGATTGCTAATAGATACGTCGGCGAGATTATACCTATAGAGATTTGACGTTAATATCTATATCTCTGGGATAATCCGGATACCTGTGACGGAGGGATTATACGTATGCAATGACCTCGACCTGTATGATTCAGCTAGTTTATCTGTGGTCGTCATAATTTACGGGTGGGTAAATTATGGATACGAAATTGGATTTTGTGACGGATATATCTGAATCTAGAGAGTCTCACTAATGAAATATACTCGTACAGCACTAGGAAGACTTTTATAAATAATGGTGATTATTTATAAATCGTTTAAACGTTAAACGAAAAAATACATGCAAACGGGCCGAACCGTCATTTCCTAATTAATATGTATTTGTATTTAATATATGATATTATTAAATACACATTAATAAATTGTCAAATAAAGGTATTTGACATATATCATTTATATATGTATTTGAGATATTTAAAGTAAATATAATACATATTTTGAGATATTTGTATTTAATTAATTAATTAATTAATTAATTGTTAAATAATTAATATAATTAAAATATAAATATCTTATGAAATGATAAAGTTAGGAAATTATTATTAGTGTAAATGTTTGACTTTACATTAAAGGAAAATATTGTCAAGTTGAATTTGACTTCCTTGGATATTTATTTTAACTTGTTAAAATTGAAATATCAATTTCCTTTCATTTATTGTCAAATTCTGCCATACCCTTAAATAAATATAAGTGTTATATTTTTGAGTTGCTTTTATTGACTTGTTGAATTTCATTAAAGTTGTAATGATTCAAGTTGCAAGTTGATTAGAGAAACTTTAATGAAACAAAAAAATAATATCTAGATATTTTACCATCACCAAATTCGGCCAAGGGTATTTGTGTGAGGTATATATTGTTTTGTTTCATCTTTTAGGGTTTAACAAGTTCATTAGACACAAAATAAACATAAAAGAAGTTGAGAGAAAATCTTGAAGGCCTAAAGAAAAAGTCTTGGAAAAATCTTATTTTTGTAAGTATTTTTTTAAAGTCTTCAACATGGAAATTGTTTCTAACATGCTTGGCATCATTTTGGCATCATTTTGTGTTGCTTTGATGTTCTCTCTACTCTTATAGTTTTTGTTTAATTTGTTGTGAACTTGAATGAAAGATGTGTGCATGAAAGTAAGCTTGAAATGGTTTCAAAGGCTTACTTTTGATTCTTTGGAAATCAAGTTATCATTTTAGAGTTTTTGAGCCACTCCTTGGTGACCTAGAATTGTTCTAGAGTTATTTCAAAGTGGTGAGGCTTGTTTGGTGAAGTATTGAATGGATTAAAGTGTTGGATTTTAAAGATTTGGTAAAATTGCTCAATTTGATGAAATTGAAAAATTAGGGTTCTTAACCCACTCTAAATTTGGGGCTTTTCATATATGTGATGTATTATGGAGTGTATATGATTCATGTAAAATTTTAGGTTGATTGGATTTGATCTTGGCATGTTTTGAACTAAATGAACCAAATTGTAATTAATTGAAAATTTTGGGTTGCTCACGGTATTAGACCAAAAATTGGGGATTTGTATGAAATCTGATTTTGATGCATTATATGTGTTGAAAAATATTTTAGAAATGATTTAGAATCATCCAAAATTGTATTTGACAATTTTTGGACTAAAATGATCAATTTGTAAAGTTTTAGGCCAATTCGGTAATTACCAAGAAATTTAGTTTCTTGTGTAATTTTTCAGAATCTGATAATTAGATAATTAAATAAATAAGTTTATTTAATTGATTCAAGAAAAATTTTGAAATCGGAAAATTTTTGATTTTCGACGATTCCGCTGCGTTACCGATATTCCCCCTTAAAGCCCCAACAGTGGCTACGGTAGTAATTGGTTCCCGCGCTTTCGGCCGCAAAGATATTTTTCTCTTTGGGATGATATCTGTAGTATGTAGGTGGTCAATTTTGGTAACTTATATTGGGAGCAAACTCTAAAAGTCTATGTTGGTAATGGCTGAGAACGCAGTGTTGATTTGATAACTGGTGTGCACAATTACCGCTTAGGTTGTTTTTCCCTAATTTATTTCGGTTGGCAGATGATCACAATGCTTCAGTGGCTGATTTCCTTTCCCATTTACTCACAGGTTCTCATTGGTGCAGATCGCACAGAATATCTGAAGTTGTTGCATTGGCTGATTTGCAACTTCTTTCAAACTCTATCTCTATTAACCAAGGTGTGCCAGACTCTATTTCCTGGTCTCTTCACTCTAATGGTAAATTCTCAGTTAGGCATTGCTATTCCATTTTGTTTTCAAGTTCTTCTAATTTCCATCCTTGGAGTTTTGGTTTTATTTGGAAGAACATCACACTAAAAAAATTTCAGGTTTTTTGCTGGCTTATTTTTTAAGCGTTTTCGTACAAAAGATTTCATTTGTCGTAGAGGCATTATCGATCCTTCTCAGCTGATTTATCGTCTCTGTGATTTTGATATCGAAAACTTGGATCACCTTTTATTTTCTTATACCTTCTTTTGGAAAGTGTGGTCTTAATTCTTTAATTGGTGGGGGTGGTTTAGGTCATTTCGGGGGATGCTATAGACTTAATTGCATCCTGCTGTTTCTTGTGCTCTAATAGAAAACTATCTGAATTTCTGGATTGTCTTTTTGTGGCTACTTGTTGATGCTTTTGACTGGAAGGAAATCAGAGGATCTTTAACATATCTTATTCTTTCTTGTCACAAACTTGCATGAAGATTCTTTCTCTTACATCTACTTGGATGCCCTTAAGTTATGATGACTTCTCTGAATCGAGCGGTTCTCTTTGGCTATTCTGGGATTGTATTTTTGGTTGGGTGAATAGTTGAAGCTTGTTAGTAGTGTTAGCATTCTTATTTCTCGGCCTTAGTAGTGTTAGCATTCTTATTTCTTTGCTTCAAATATTTGTTATTTGTTTTGGCTTTATTGCTCCCAGTTTCATTATTTGTGATTTGTTGAGTTTTTTTTATCCTCTTCATGATATCTCTCATTTTATCAAAAAAAAAATTTCAATCCCAACATAAATATTTTTCCTTTTATTTTTTTGGGCACAGGAATTGAATCACTTGCACATTATCGTATGTGTAGTTTTTCATTGAGGTGAGCATTGATTCCGGTTCTACCTGGAACAGTAAGGAACTGTATTGATTTTCTTGTTCCAAAATGTTATGAACCGATTTTTTCGGTCCGATTTCAGTTTTAGTGTGGTGGGAATCGGAACCGAATTTTGGAACTGATTTTCATATTATAAAATTAAAACTTTTTTTGTTAAAAAATTTAAGGAAAGTCCAAGTCTCTTACTTAAATAATGTACATTCACCTCACTCAAATCTCAAATTAAACGTATATTGAACAAATAGAAAAAAATAAATAATTACTGATTATATATTTTTTTAATGAAATAAAAAAAATATATTAAAAAATGGAAAATATGGTAACCTTGAACTAGACAGGAATCGATTAGGAACCGATAAATAAGATACCTTATTTAATTGGGTAGGTTTCAGTTCTAAAATATTAGGAAGCGATTTTTTCAGATAAAAACCGGAACCTGATTTTTCTCACCCTTAATTTTTTAGAGATTCACATTCACTCATCCTCGAACAACAAATAGCAAGCATAAGCGTAACTGCACATGCAGTGGCCAAGTAGTGTTGCTTGTCGGCTTCACAATTGGCAACAGTAGTCCTAGGAACAAAACTTCTCCTCTTTGTCTCTCTGTCTAGCTACTTCAAATCTTAACTTGTTTGATGACTAACACAGCTAGGGTTAGGGTTCATAACTTTGTGTAAATGTAAACTAAAAGCATAAAGAAGAGGAGCTGAATATTCATGCAAAATTGTTAACAGTAGTTGCTTTTAAAAAACGAGTGGCGCTTGTGAGAATCAAATAGTGCACATCTTTTTCAAAGATGGATCGTCAGAAATGTGCGCTGATTGAATGATCTTATTCCTTGCAAAGCTTTTTTGCTTGACATGATTGACCAGCCAAAAGTTAAAGCATGGTTTTGTTTTCTCAGTGGATAACTAGGTGGCAATAATATTTGCATGATTATATTTATCATATGAAATATATTAATTTCAAATAAAATAAATAACAGTCGAATCTGGACAGTCCGGATCGACCCAACACTTCAAATCATTTGAAGATATAGCTGCAGTCCCCAGAACGGATCACCATCCGAATCAATTACAAAATAATTTTTAATATATTTTTTTGACGAATTTCGATGAGAATCAGATATGAATTTTATATCATGAATTATTGGCTGTCATCAGGGAAAAAAAAATGTCACTTTAAACATACTTTGCTTTGTGAGTAGTAATGGACGTAAGAGCTTGGTGGGCTCTTTGATATATTTGTGCATGAAATGATGATGAAGATGATGGAGGGACCCAATTAATGAGCTTGATCATCATGATGATGATGATCACAACAAGGGAGAATCCCTTGGATTAAGGAGTAGTATTGGCATGTAGCATAGCAGCAGCCTTGAATTGTGGGACAATTTTTAAATTTTATCTTTTCTTTAACATTTTTATCAGCCACAGTATAAAAAGAAGTGAAGAGGAAGAAGAAAAAGAATGTGATGTGCATGTGATCCAACAGCCTTTATGTTCCCCTCTTCTAACCAAATATACTAAACCCACCATTCCATTTTGTTTCTTTTTTGACATATTTGATCAATTGGGTCTCTTTTCTTTTTTGCTTAATCATGTTTAGGTTTACTTACATACTTCATTGTTGTTATTGTTTCGAAACTGAGACTTAAATTTAGGGCCCATGCTCATTAAAAGCATTTTATTAGTGGAATTCAAAAGACACCATATATCACATCAATCATGTTCATATGTTGCGTAGCCGTAGAATATACTATGGATATTGCTATTAGGAGATTTGAAGTTGAAATTTTCATATCAACGGAGATTATTGAATTTAAAATTGATGCACAAATTAAAAATATTTTATATTCGATGTTAGAAATTTCAAGTTAAATATCTCTTGTTTCAAATTCAATAGTCTGGATTTCAATTTCAATACTCTTGCCGAAAGTACTATAGACGTGGCCAATATGATATATCTTGTATATGATAAAGTTTCGCACGTTTATAGTAGGATCTTTTTCACGTAGAAGTTGAATTGATGCCTTTAAGAAAGAATATTAAAAGAAAGAAGGAAAGCAAAAGAAATGAGAAAGGAAAGAAGGAGAAGAAAGAAAGAAAGAAAGAAAATGAAGGGAAAGATATCCATTGTTGTTGCTCTCCTTTTAATGTATCTTCAAAGTGAGTTAAAATGAGCTTTGTTTCAATGACAAGCAACAATAATAGGCCATGCAAGACTATATATTTTTTGCTTTTTAACTTCTTTTACAGAAGAATATAGCTTTTGCATGGGAAAAAAATTGCTTTATTATTCTAATGTTCCTTTAGTATATAGATTCCTTTTGTATTTAATCAATCAAATAAAAACTTTCTTTACTTTATTTGGGTCAATGTCTTGGTTCACTTTAATAAACGTACATTTATAATTTGTTAATGAGGAAGATAGAATACATATCTAATTGGATAAGTACTTCTTAATCAATAATTAAGTCATTTCCTTGCAAATTGGAGACATTATAACATTATTTTTAAAGTAACTATATTGATGAATTTGAAGAAGAGTAACAAGAACAAGATTTTGTGGATGACAGTTGATTCAACTGGCAACAGTCTATTGGATGATTATTTGATTTTCAAATCTAAGGACAAATCGAGTTACATTGCCTCTGAGGCCAAAGGGAAAAAAAAAAACTAATATAGTACTGCATTATTATAATCTAACAGAAAAGATTATTTTTTATGATTTGACCTTTAAAATTTTAGCAATTTAACATGTTAACCTCAAAATTTACATACTATTTTTTTTTAATACTTTGGCCATTGAAGGTTAGCCAAAATGAGGGAAACTCTGCCTCTGAGGTCAAAAAGAAAATAGAAAAAATAGGGGTTGAAATTAAAATTTTATCAAATTATATGCATATGTTATGATTGGTGCTCTCATTTTTTATATTTTTATATTATTGCTTATTTAAGTGTTTTCTCTATTATAGTTCCTTTGTAGAGGTGGTAACCTTTGACATGACTCACTAATAACTACAAAAACATGACATGAATTACTTGATTTTCATTCATTAAAATTAACATTATTATTAAATGAGTCGGATTTAAATATCTCTCTAGTGAAATTGTCGTGTGGTATTGGGGTTTAGAATTTCTAACACCATTACCTATTCAATTAATTATATTACTTTATTTTTTATTCAACCTAAGTTATATTTATCATGTTTGAAAAATATCACTTATTTATAATTAAAACATGTTTAAAATGTATCATTTACTTATTACCTCTTTCTTACATGCTAAGTTTAAGATAATTGGGATTTGGGCTGTCGCTTTTCTATCTAATAAACTTGCTAATAATAAGCACATCATAATTCACGGCTCGATGATGTTTTGATGCTACAAAATTAATCAAATCACACTACAATCGGTCAAGGAATGGTCAAAAAATCACCAAGAGCAACGTGAAGATCAGTTACAAACGAGGAAAGACTTATTCTCAATCTTGTCTATTAGAATTGGTAAAAATTCCAAAATCTCAATTGGGATTTGATATGAGATTAGGTATTTTTTTTCCGTCTCGATTAAAAAAAAATTAGGTTCAGATTCGGGATAATTTTTATTCTTAAATACAAGATCAAAATTCAAGATCTCGAATAGTTCAATGTGAAAATTATCCCAATTATGTAATTGGGTCGGGATTGAGGTTGGCGAATCTCGACCGAACCGAGTGCTAACTCTATTTTTTACTTACCAATATTTCAACGATTCCCTTGATATCAAGCCTTTCTTATCCATGCTACGTTGTTGTAACTACTGAATAAGTTTAGAAATATTCAAATTCATTCCTTTACAATTGATCAAAGCATGTCAAATTCATTCCTTTACAACTGATCAAAGCGTGTTAATTATAAATTTTGATAACTGCTATATAGTCCTTTAGGGGTATAACGTGGTGTAGAGCTCAATATTTGACTTTTAAATCTTGAATTCGAATCCAAAAAGTGTATTTCTTATAAAAATCTAAGACAGTCAGAAATTTTATGTGTTCCGTTTAAGATTAAAAAAAAAAAAAAAAGCTGGTATGGATTAGTAGAAGAGAGCGGGGGGTGATTCAGGCAAAAGGAATAGCATGTTCCACAAATTTTTACATTGAAATATTTAATTATGAATCTCTGTGAGACTGTGGGTGAAGAATTATGATATAGAAAGGACAAAGTTGTCAATCAAAATCAAAAATGAATAACGCAAAGGACAAATCCAATACGTACATCAGTGCATGCATTACATAGGCCAACGGGTATCTTGTCCTCTCCATTAATATCATTTCAGTGTGCCATTTCCTCGTGGGATCCATGTACCCTCGTGACTCTTCCTTTTTCTTTAATATATAACACAATGCAAAATGCTACAGAGGCTAAATAAGACTAACAAAACGACATCGTTTTGGTGAGTAAAAAAAACAAAATTATTTTATCCTTGTTTAATTTACATATTATTATTCTAACACAGTGCCATCTTCCATTTGCCCATTTTGAAATTGTTCTTTGACCAAAGCCCTAGCTACATGTCTCATGTAACGACATTATATTAATTTGATTTTATTATATTATATTATATAAAAGATTTGTTTGTGTTTCTAGCGGGGTCAGTGAAACGGACAAAAGAGAGTGCCAAAAAGAACTTGTAGCTTGTCGTGTATTATACAGATTTTGATTCTTTTTTCACTTTAGAAGTATGAGAAAGAGAGATTAAGATAGTTCTTTAAATATAATATATGTTTTAACTTTTTTTAAATATATAGTTTGTTTTTTTTTTTATCCGTATTCACTCTGTGTTCTAAGTTGTCTCTCCTTGAAATTCTCATTTTAGATTTAATAATAATAATAATACATAATACATAAAACATAATAATTTCAAATGTATTGGCGGTGGTCATGTGAGGAAGAGGCAGTGGCCTCTGCGTGTTGTGGGGTTCACTTTTTTCACTGCGTTTTAGAAATTAGAATAGAATCTTCTTGGCACCTCAACATGTTAGAGATAATATATGAAGATGGTGTGTTTTTATGTGTGTTTTTGATTTTGCTAGTGATGGTGGTGGGCTCGGGAGGATCTTTCTAAGTTGCTGACAACTTGTAAGATCTTAATTAAAAGAAAAAAAATAAATATATTAAAAATAAAAATAAAAATAAAAACTTTATTTTGTAGATTTGCATACTCAGTAGGTCCATATATCTTTTTTTTTTTTTTTTATCAATATTGTCTGATACAAACAAAAATGGTTCATATAATTAAAATAACTTTGCTCAGCAACTGCTCATGGTTCATCAATGCAATAGGTCCCATTCCTTCATGTTGTGTTATATGCTTGACAGACACTTGACAGACCCTCTAATCAAATAATTAGGTTAAATCCACTAGATGATTTAGCTGCATGCCATTATTTGCTAATGGATAGTTCAAGTAAATATTGATTCTCTTGAGATTGAGCTTAATTATGATCTTTAAATTATGGCAATAAAAAGTAATGGGTTTGTGGGGGGGAACAAATTTTTTGGAATTTGGAAGCATCTACATTGATGTTTACTTACATTACACATGTGAATCTTCCCAGAAATATGCATGGATCATGAAACAAGTTAATAGAGTGGTAGTAATAAATATAATATTATTTTTATTTTTTTACATAGGAAAAAAACAAAACAAGAATCACGAGAATGGCATATATATATACAAACACACAAGATAAAAAAAGGAAAAAAAGTTAAAAACTGTTTCCACATTAGGCGCTGCAAAATTTCACAGAAGTGCAGAGAAGAGGTAAGTTACTTACAAGTCAAGTATATATATATATGTGTGTGTGAAACTTTGAGGGAGAGAATTAAGAAAAAAGGCAAGTGATGAAAAATAAAAGAACGGTATCTCAAGTTTTAGAAGGTGGTATTTCCCATTTTAATTGAATTTCGGGACTTGAAGCTGACATTTTTATTTCTTGCTCCTTTCTATTTTCATCTCTGTGCAATGCGTCCCTAGGGGACGTGGCATAGTGGTGTAGGGTTCATGATCTCACATTGAGGTCTTGGATTTGAATCCACATAGTGTGTTTTTTATAAGAACATGAGACAGCCGGAGATTTTACATATTTCGCTTAAGCCTGAATTAGATGATTTAGCGGTGAAGTTTTCAACAATTTCAAAAAAAAAAAAAAAATCTCAGTGCAATGCAAATAAAAGAATTTGATGTCACATGCAATTGCAAATTGCAATGACTCCTCATATATATATATATATATAAAGATATTATTTCACTACTAACATATGATTACTAATTTCAAATGTGGGTACTTTGTTGAGCACTTCATGTAACTCAAGAATTTTGAAACAGGTGTGTCTTCTTGTTGAAGGCATTGTGCATATTCTTGAGATTGTTAGTTACCAAAACAAAATTTAAATTCACTTTGAATATTAAGAGAATCAATTTTTTATTTATTTTTATTTTTTTTGAAAGGAAAAAAGAGGAAGTAAAAGGGGGTGGGGGAACTGGGACAGTTTAACATTGTTTTCCCAATAATGAGAATCATATAACATGATCAAAATAATCAGTTGAGTATCTATATGAAATAATTAGTCATCATTTTCCTATTGTTTCACTTTGGACATGCTTCTGTCCCTACCTTTCCCTTCCTACTATTGTTCACTTACTCATCATAAAAATGATTCATTTCTTACTTTTAATTCTCTAAATACTCTGTCTTCAGTATTAAATTTTTATTTTTTTTATGTCCGAAATAGTAAATTCAACATGCAAGTTTTGAAATTTTAAAATTATTTTACCATTTTTAACACAAAAAAGATAAAAATTCCATGTCTAAAGAGTACTTAAAAAGTGCTAGTAGCATTTTCTTTAATTATACCCCCAACATCCAATATATGTTTTCATCCGTTTCTTTCGGTTATTGCTTTGTTTATTTTTGGGAAATGATAATTTTTCTATCCAAAAATTGGATTATATATGAAAAATAAAAAAATTTAAACAAGTTTAATTTTATATTCAAAGTTTAAGTACTTTTTAAGTATAATGACTGAAATTTTTTAGGTGTAAATTAGTATTTTGACAGAAATTATTTGCGTAAAATTAAATTTAAAAATATAAATTAATATATTAATTTAATCTTTGAGTATAAATTTAAACTTGTTTTAAATTTTTAAGATTTTTCATATATAAACCGATATTGAAGTGGAAATTTGATAACACCCCTTTATTATTTTTTCTGTTACAAAACCTAATAAGTAGAGTCATAGGATTGGAAATTTTCATGAGAAAGATAGAGAATAAATGGGAATAAAATAATAAGAAAGAAAGAAAAAGCTGAAATATTTTCAGTTATATATTATGGGAACTTTTGGGTCCAATAATTCAATTGAATCACCTGGGACACGTCATAAAAAATAAAAAGAAGCCGAGCTGAGTGAGAAGTGCCAAAAGTTGGAGGCTCAAAGCAAAAGCCAAAGGCGATATATATACACAATTGTAAGTTAGCCACTAAAAGGTAGTAGTAGCTGTAGCAGCAGCCAGAAAGCATGTGTGTATTATCAGGATGATATTGAAGTTTGGAATATTATTTATTTTATTATGAGAAAAATTAAAATTAAAAAAATTAAATGTTAGAAGAAGAATAAGAGAAGAAGCTAGCAATAGAAATAGAATCAGAAAGAAGAAATGTCGTCACTTACAAAAAAAAAAAAAAAAAAAAAACAGCCTTAAATGCCTTCACGTAGTTCGATGTATCCTTTACCGTATAAAAATGATGGGATTCGAAATTGGAGACTGTGTTTGAGTTTGGTGTGTTATTTAACAAAACAACAAACGGAAAAGCTACAAAATCAAAAGAGGACACTCGTTTGACGTGAACTCCAAGTCCAACCCACCTTCCTCTCTCTATATAATTTATACATCCATTTCCTCTTTTTATTTGGTTATAAATCGTTGAATATCAAATCTATCATTTAGTTGGTTGTCGAAAATTACTTCTTTCCAGTGGATTAATTAGACATCATCCATTTTCAAGTTTTTAAAATCTTCCCATTAATAAAATATATATATATTCTTCTTAAACTTCAGAAACATACTTAAATTTTAAAATGTTTAATCGTTAATAATTTTTAATGATTTTTAAAAAAATTTGATAGATAATTTTAATATTTTTTTTATTTTCAATCAGGTAAAATATTTCTCATTAATTTCTTCAAATTATTTAAAAAAAAAAAAAAAGAAGAAGAAGAAGAATAGGATGTAATTGTAAGGGGATGATTTTTAAGTGGGTGTGCGCGGGATCCCTTGTCAGAGTGTCACGGGTTTGTCTTGAAAGGCTCTTATTTCACAGTTCTAGACAGACAGACACATATTCTCTCCTCCCACTACATAACCGAGGAGCCGAGGAGGGTCATTAATTATTATTTTTATTATTTTTTTCTATTTATTAAAAAAATAATAATAATAATAACCGCTGCATACAGTACTTTCACTTCCCCTCCTCCTATCATTTTTATACTTGAAGAAATTACCACATCAGAACCCAAATCTCTCTCTCTCTCTCTCTTTTCTTCTTCTCGCAGTAGTTTAATTTTAATTTGCTTTTGATAAGATATTGTTTCAATGGCGCTTTTGCTAGACAATTGTGAAGGCATCTTGCTATCACTAGACTCACACAAATCAGTACCAGCACCATTCCTCAGCAAGACCTATCAGTTAGTTGATGATCCCGCCACCGACCACATAGTCTCTTGGGGTGAAGACGACACTACCTTCGTCGTTTGGCGTCCCCCTGAGTTTGCACGTGATCTTCTTCCTAACTACTTCAAGCACAACAACTTTTCTAGTTTTGTCAGACAACTCAACACCTATGTATGTATAGTTCAAAATCATATCTTTTTAACAAATTTATATGTTTTGCTTTGCCCGTTTCTAGCTATTTTTGTCGTTTGATTAATTTTTATTTTAAAAAGGGTTTTAGAAAGATTGTACCAGACAGATGGGAGTTTGCAAATGAGTTATTCAAAAAGGGTGAGAAGCACTTGCTGTGTGAGATCCATAGAAGAAAAACTGCTCAGCCACAAGTTGCTTTGAACCATCATCACCAGTTCCAGCACCCACATTCTCCCGGACTGGTCAACGGTCCAAGTTTCTTCCCATTTCCAAACCGAGTCAGCGTCTCTCCATCTGACTCAGATGAACATGTTAATAATAACTGGTGTGACTCACCACCAAGAGGAGGCGGCACAGCCACTGGAGTTTCTTTCATGGGTTGTGCTGGCAGCAACGGCGGCTATAATAATAATAATAATTATATGAATATTAATATTAATACCTCGGTAACTGCTTTGTCTGAGGATAATGAGAGACTGAGGAGAAGCAACAATATGCTAATGTCGGAGCTTGCACACATGAGAAAGCTTTACAATGATATTATCTATTTTGTGCAAAACCATGTGAAGCCTGTTGCTCCAAGCAATTCTTACCCTTCTTCATTGCTTCTTCGTAACACGACACCAACTGCTGCTGCTGCTACGCCTATGTGTGCCAATGCAACTCCACTGGTGCAGCAGAAGCCTTTAAGTCAGCTTCTTGGGTATTATTATCCTACTAATGGTATTAACCCTAAGCAAGCTCCTCCTCATCAAGCTGCTCATGTTTTGAACTCTCCTAGTACTGCCACATCACAAAGCTCTTTGACGATTCTTGAAGAACCCAACAGCAATACCTGCAAGACAAAATTGTTTGGTGTGCCTTTATTACATTCCAAGAAGAGATTGCATCCTGAGTATGGTTCTAATCCAGGAAATATGGAGACCCACAAAGCTCGTTTGGTCATGGAAAAAGATGATCTAGGGTTGAATCTCATGCCTCCTTCCACGTGTTAGTTTCTTTTAATTATTTCATTAACAACTTTAGTTTTTTTTTTTTTTGGGTTCCTTCTTCTTATCTTCAATTTTTCTTGTTTGATTTTATGAAAGCAGTAGCGTTAATGAAATATGTGTGTGAGTGCGTGTGGGGGGGTTTGTGATGACTATATGTAAATAACTTGAAGTACTGTCGCTGTTATCTTTGTTCCCCCACAGCTATGAATGCATGTGAGTTTTGGTTAGAGTGAAGATCAAACCAAGTTTAAATTTATCTTTAATTTGTTCTTCTATTTCATTGGTACAATTTATTGCTCTTTCACAGATTTGTTGTTCTTCTTCTTCTACTACTTTTTCTTTCTTCATGATTTTTATGTCTGTATGAATGTATGTTTCAGTTACATTAATTCAGGAGAGAGATTGTGTTTGTATTTGTGTCTTAATGACAATTCCCTCTCATTTCTTTCTATTAACCAAAAAAGCTGTGAAGGGTTTCAGTCCATAGCTGGGTTCCTTACAATATCTCTAGGGCTTTCTCTGATAAGTCCCATTAATGTTACGTACAAATATACAACAACTCATCTTTTTGTAGATTCAAAAACCGATAAAAAAAAAAAAATTTAATACTAATAAAATAAAATAAAAATCAGCTCATCACAGACGTTCCTTAAAACCATACTAATTAGTAGTGTAATTATGATTATTATGATCACTATTATTGTCAAAAAGGAAGCAAAACTATGATTTAGGAAAAAAGAAGGCTATCATATCTGGTTTGATGAAGGTTATAATCTCTATTAATTTCTCTTGTTTCTATGAACTGTCTGTGACTGTCAGCCACACGCAAAAGAACAAATACAAAGTTTTAAGATTTTAGAAAAAATAATAATTAAAAAGGATAAAAACAAAATAATGGGTTATTCGATGAAAGCGAAATAAAAGAGAAGTGACGAAAAATATTTGTTTGAAATGTATCTATCAAGGCTTCTATACTTCTTCTCTTCTGATGACCAGAAGGAAGAAACCCTTGACTTTTCCTACTTTTAGTATCTGATGAGCCATAATCAAAATCTCTCTTTGGATCCCTACTCTCTCTAACTTCAAGCTCTTTCTTAATTTTCTTCTTCCAGACGATACCCAGAAAGAGAGAGAAAGCTTCAGCTCCTTGTTGACTGGTGGATAAAATAAATAAATAAATGCCCTAAAAGAACCCAATTTGTTTTATGGCTTTACTGCTTTCTTTTTCTCTAGCATACCTATACGAGTAAAGTTTTCTTTTCTTTTTTTTATAAAGTTTGACTATGAATTTTAACTTGGGAGTTATTATAATTAATTTCTAAGACAAGGAAACTCTGTGAGACAGAGATGAAAGCATGTTCAGAAAGATCCATTTAATTGTGTATGTGTGTGAGAGAGAGAGTCGGACTCTAAGCTCTAGAGTGATTAAACTAGGAATATAGAACTATCCTCATGATTAATTTTTTGATATTATAATTAAATAAATTACATGTTATTTTTAATTAATAAATATATAATATGTTTATTTTATTTTATTTTTTTAACACATATTTTAAAATATTATTAATTTCTTGTAAAAAAAATGTGGTATAAGAGAAACTTTTTTATTCATAGAATATGTTGGTCGTGTGTAATAATTTCTTCTCTTGATGGGTATACGAAAGAGAAAGCCCTAACCCTAAACACTATAGTAATAATACTAATAATAATAATAATACACTCCTATGGGCTAGGGCCTTCCCTAGTGTTTAGCTTTGTCTTTAATCTTTATGAGGAGTGTCACGTGACGAGGAACTGCACGTGTGATGCAGAAGGGAGAATACGTCTAGTCCAAGACAGATGGGTGTGGTGTGGGTGGGGGAAACAGAAAAGTGGGTGGATTTTGGGTCTTTAAAGTGGATACGGATCATCCGGTAAAAGATGCTTTAAGGAAAGTCGATGGTTGCTTTTGCTTCGTTTATTCTTGAAGAGAGCATGCACTTTTTTAAAACCCAAATACACAATCCTATAACTTGACAAAACCCCTAAATTGTAGGGTTTTACTCGATACATGACATACAATGTGATTCAATTTAAATCATGCAAGTAAGATGTTAATAAGCACATATTTAAGCATGATTAACTTCCTAATCATGCAAAATCATGAGATATGAACATGGGTCACAAATGGATTTCAACCCTAACATAAAAAAATGCAAAACAAATGCTAAAATTGAAGATGGAGAACTTACTTGCTTCACTTGATGAGTGAGAATGCATGAAATTCAAGTTTTTGGCTTGATTTTAGGGCAAAAAGTGATGGAGAAGTCGAGAGGAAGAACAAGAAAACGAAGAAGAAATGAAGGGGAATGAGTTTTATATAAACCCAGCTGTGATTGGTATGCTGGTCTCGATACCGGTATGTCGGTTTCAGAAGTAAAATTTTGAAGCGTGGAGATCGATTTAATGACCGTTAAAGTGACAGGGACATCGGTTGTTGGGTCCAGAAAGCATGTCAAAATACAGGGACACCGGTATGCCGGTTCCAGAAAATATATCAAAGTACAAGGCCACCGGTATTCCGATAGGGTGATCGATATATCGGTCCTAGAGCCCAAATGGAGGAAAAATGATGCTAAATGCTCATGGACTTGAAACGAAAATGATGTTGAATGCTCGTGGTCTTGAACCAGAGTGTTACAGGATCCATATTGATTGATATATATTCTACTTGATTCACATAATTTATGTTGTTGCTTATTTAATTTTTATACTTAATCATTAAATAAATTAATTGGGAAATAATAGCAATTTATTTGTTATATTTTTATATTTGAAATACCAGTAGTGGATCATCTAACCTCAATATTTTATTTTATTATTGCACCATCCAATTTAATTGCCCATAACTCCATTTAATTTGCCCTTTTTATTTTATTCTTGTATTATTATTTTATTCTACTAAATCTATTTCATGTGAATCGACCCAGGACTCGCTAGATTATTTTATTACTTCGACACTCTTATACTTGGGAGTAAAGAACCACTTTGTAATTGTGTCAAGTTTTTGGTGTCATTGTCGGGAAATATAATTTAATAGATAAAATAATAATTTAATAGATAAAATAATAATTTAACATCATTACATTTTGTTTTATTTTTATATTTTTTATTCTCTGCATCACACGATTTTTTTTTACTTTTTAAATTTCTACATCCCACATTTTTTCTTTTTTCTTTACATTTGTGTAGATCCCAAGATGTACTTATTGATCTTAAATAAATTTTGACTCTAGACATCTCACGTATAAACAAACATTGTACTTGATTCTTTAAGGATATAAAAGATAAAAAACTCAATTAAAATAAAGCTTGTATTTTTCCAAAGAATTACTTGAACCCTCTTTATGTAGAGATTCTTTCATAATTTTTGCTGAGAACTTAATTCGAGAAATTGAGACAGCTGAACGGGAAATCCAAATGAGATCTGAATTAACAAGAATTTGATGACGTTTTTAGGATCTAATCAATACATTTGTCGTAATTTCTTTTGTCATTTATTTTTACTTAGGGTCTTTCACTTGTTTATTATTATTTTTTTCTTTTTGTAAGTATTGCATTTAAATATTTAAATTTTTAGCATACAGTCTACAATTAGGTTGCATGAACATTGGTCTCGATCATCTAGTGGTAAATTAAATAAAGAGTCTCAATCACCTTCACCATAAGTCAAAATGGCCAATAATCCAGATGAAAATCTGATTGATCAGATAGTACACGAGTCACAGTATGGTGATATTAATCATCTTAGGACACTCAAAGAATACATGAATCTCACTAGGACAATATCACAATCTTGCACTGCTTTCCCCCAAGTTACATCACGTTTCAATTTCAAATCGGGTGTCATCCAACTTCTACCCATATGTCACATCCCGGTATTTCTGAACATGTGATGGGCAAGAGACGACTTAGACGTCATCCGAACCTCTGATAAACACTACTAGTTGTACTGAAATGACTGACTCACAACACACAATCATATATATATATATATATATATATATACACACACATCATAAACCTGAAAACTCATCTATTTCATATCACAAAGTTGTACACACATAAAATAACTGACATAATATTCGATACATATACATGGCCTTATAGCCTATCTTGACATCATCTGACACTGACGACATGACTCGACTCTGAACTGACGCCCGAGGTGTGTAATGACTGTCGCTGGGTCCCGTCTCCCCAAGCAATGACTGAACTTGTAGCCTGCAAAACAACTGAAAAGTGGGGTGGGTCAGGTCTTTTGAAAGATATGGTGAGTGATTGTTAGGGTTGGTGCTCGGAGTGTCAATCCGGATTCTATTTATGTTCGATTCATGAATACGAACAATTCATTTTTCCATAATATTACTTATTTATGGTAGTATTTTTTTTTTTATATTTTTTATTCTCTGCATCACACGATTTTTTTTTTTACTTTTTAAATTTCTACATCCCACATTTTTTATTTTTTTCTTTACATTTGTGTAGATCCCAAGATGTACTTATTGATCTTAAATAAATTTTGACTCTATACATCTCACGTATAAACAAACATTGTACTTGATTCTTTAAGGATATAAAAGATAGAAAACTCAATTGAAATAAAGCTTGTATTTTTCCAAAGAATTACTTGAACCCTCTTTATGTAGAGATTCTTTCATAAATTTTGCTGAGAACTTAATTCGAGAAATTGAGACAGCTGAACGGGAAATCCAAATGAGATCTGAATTAACAAGAATTTGATGACGTTTTTAGGATCTAATCAATACATTTGTCGTAATTTCTTTTGTCATTTATTTTTACTTTTTGTTTTCACTTGTTTTTTTTTTCTTTTTGTAAGTATTGCATTTAAATATTTAAATTTTTAGCATACAGTCTACAATTAGGTTGCATGAACATTGGTCTCGATCATCTAGTGGTAAATTAAATAAAGAGTCTCAATCACATTCACCATAAGTCAAAATGGCCAATAATCGAGATGAAAATCCGATTGATCAGATATTACACGAGTCACAGTATGGTGATATTAATCATCTTAGGACACTCAAAGAATACATGAATCTCACTAGGACAAGATCACAATCTTGCATTGTTTTCCCCCAAGATACATCACGTTTCAATTTCAAATCGGGTGTCATCCAACTTCTACCCATATGTCACATCCCGGTATTTCTAAATATGTGATGGGCAGGAGACGGCTTAGCCGTCATCCGAAGCCCTGATAAACACTACTAGTTGTACTGAAATGACTGACTCACAACACACAATCATATATATATATATATATATATATATATATATATATATATATACACACACACACATCATAAACCTGAAAACTCATCTATTTCATATCACAAAGCTGTACACACATAAAATAACTGAAATAATATTCGATACATATACATGGCCTTATAGCCTATCTTGACATCATCTGACACTGACGACATGACTCGACTCTGAACTGACGCCCGAGGTGTGTAATGACTGTCGCTGGGTCCCGTCTCCCCAAGCAATGACTGAACTTGTGGCTTGCAAAACAACTGAAAAATGGGGTGGGTCAGGTCTTTTGAAAGATATGGTGAGTGATTGTTAGGGTTGGTGCTTGGAGTGTCAATCCGGATCCTATTTATGTTCGATTCATGAATACGAACAATTCATTTTTCCATAATATTACTTATTTATGGTAGTACTTTTTGCTTTTATATACATATTCGATCTAATTACGATTAGATTGAAACTAAATATGATTTTGTGATATGTATATATTAGACAAAGACCCGATAATATATAATGTAGTGCGCAGTTACAAAGTAGTTTGTAATTGACATTGAGAAGTGTCACTACTAGAAGTATATTATCAAATAAAGTTCCTGGTCAAGATTTACTAACACGGGTTGATTAGTTAAATCTGCTGAGACCAGTACATGTTGTATATCGAGACTTGATCTGATGGTCTATCCCAATGAACCATGAGTCTGGGGAGACTTGTATAGACGTGTAGGTGTTTATAGAGGATAAACATTGGACGACTCATCGAAGATTTACTAATAGATGGTACACCAACGTCAATAGGAATATTCTCGGGTCAAGTGAGCATAGTGGTCCTTTGACTTGAGCTACCACTGTGGATGTATGAGGTATCCTCCACACTTTGATGGCAGTCACGTCACCAATCTATTTAGATCAGACCACCACATATTCGTTGGGTGTGGACTGATCCTCAGGATATCATGTGCGTATCAAGATAAAATTTGTCAGTTCTGTGTACAGAGCATAGGTATTCAATGTGCAATTAGCAATCTGTTAAATTCATGGGCCCGTGGTATACTTTAGAAGTGAGTTCTAAGTGTTATTAAGAGATTACTAATATAATCATCTACGAGATTATACCTATAGAGATTTGACGCTTATATATATATCTTTAGGATAATCCAAATACCTGTGACGGAGGAATTATACGTATGGAGTGACCTAGACCTGTATGGTTCAGAGAGTTTATCCGTGTTCGTCATAATTTACGGGTGGGTAGATTATGGACACGAAATTGGATTTCGTGACGGATATGCCTGAACCTAGAGAGTCTCACTAATGAAATATATCGGTAAGGCACTAGGACAACTTTTATAAATAATACTGATTATTTATAAGTCATTTAACGGTTAAACGATAATACATGCGTTTGGGATCTTTCGGCCTTTTATTAAATGTCAAATTATGATATTTGATATTTATAATTAATATATGTATTTTGATTATTTAATATAAATATAATACATATAATTAAGATATTTGTATTTAATTATTTGATTATTCAAATGTTGAATAATTAAATTAATTAAATAATAAATATCTTTTTACTTTATTAAAGTAAGATAAATGGCTTAATTTTATTGGATAAATTGGCTAATATTTATTGGATAAATTGGCATGATTTAATTGGTACATTTGTGATATTCATTAAATTGTTTAATGAATAAATACCACAAATTTAATTAAATCATTATCCTTTAAGTTTATTATTGAAACAAAAAATTGGAAAATACTTGGCCATTATTTATTCCCTATTTTTCGGTAATTAGGTGGTAAATATATAATGCTTGTTTTCATTTTTTGTTTCATTATCTAAGAACCCTAAAAACATATACAACGAGAGTTTGAGAGAAAAGAAGAAAGAAATAAAAAGAAAGCTTGGTTTTTTGGAAAATTAGTAAGTTTTTTCTTACTTTCTTCTTTATGAAAAATATTTCTATCATTATAGGCTTCAATATGTGCAGGTTAGATTTTTCTCTACTCATTTGTGTATGTATTTTGATGGTTGGGTACTTGGAAGAAAGATGGAAGCATGTATATGTGTAAAGAATGCATGAAATTAGTTTATATGTATTCTTTTAACCATTTGATGGTGAAGTTGCCATTATAGAGTTACTTAGCCACTCATAAATGACCTAGAATTTTTCTTGAGTTGTTTCATGATGTTGAGACTTGTTTGGTGTGGTAAGAATTGAATTAAAGTGTTGAATTTAATTAATTTGGTGTTAATTTGTCAATTTGTGGAAATTATAAAATCAGGGTTCATAACCCTCTTCAAATTTGGGGCTTTTCATATATGTGTTAATTAATAATGTATATATGATGCATATTAATTTTGGTGTTGATTGGACTTGATCTTGAATGGTTTTGAACCAATTTGGACTAAAGTGCAATTCTTGGAAACTTGAGGGACCTCTTGGAAATTTAGGGAAAATTGTTTTCTTGAATTTTAATTTGTATTTTCATGTATTATACATATATAAATCATTTTGGTAGTGATTTGGAATCACCTAATTATGTATTTGACAAATTAGGACTAAAATGATCAAAATGTAAAATTTTGGGGCATTTCTGTAATTACTGAAAATCTGGAAAAAATTTCAGAATTTTATTTTCAATGTATATTTGATGTACAAATCATTTTGGTTGTGATTTGAAATCACCTAAGCTTGTTTTGAACAACTTAGGACTAAAATGATTAAAATGGAAAGTTTTGGGGTTGTATGGTAATTTACTGGAATTATGATTTTTGGATTAAAGATTCTATTTTTAAGTATTAAGTGATTAAAATAAATAAGTTTATTTTAATTACCCAAGAAAAATTAAGGAAATGGGAAAATCTGATTTTCCCGCATTCCGCTGCTTAACCCGGATATTTTGCATAAAACCCCAACAAAAATGGTATCAGAGTAGGTCTGAACCTCCACACATGATATGAATATGTCTTTAAATTCAATGTTTAATTTTGTCTTTACTTTATGCATGCTTGTATTTATTTAATTTGATTAAATTAAATATGTAACATCTTTGCGGAAAATCCTTAATTAATAAGGTTTTAAAGTAATATGTATTGGATGCATATTTCTTGGTTCGTCTTGTCAATACGGTTTTTGGATATCTGTTCTATGGCTGCATCCGAGAAAGTGCCAATGCAGTGAGAGTGTAGTTGATAGAAATTTATATATACCGGATGTATATGTGATACTAGATAAATTCAAACGAAAGCGGAAATCATGAACGTGCCAAAGCTGTCAGGACTACGCAAGTATCTTGAATTTATCATTGACAAGTTTAACCATGGTACGCCTCCTTATGAACGTGCCAAAGCTGTCACAACGAGAAACGACCAGGACCAGAATCTAGGAGTCACTAGTGAGTGATTGACAATGAGCTGTCTACCTAATGAATATACGTAGGCGAGAACGTGTCCAAGCTGTGAGTCGAAATATATTCATGGGGTCCACCTCTCACTATGGAATTCAATTTAATCATTGAATTCCCATTTTCTGTTGGGGATTACGGTATTATGTAAAATAGTGGGAGGCACTGCTTGATTAAAAATTCCATAACTAAAACAGTGTGTAATATTATGAAAATTGCTGCTTACGTTTCCTTTATTCTATTGTGTTGATAGAATTAAAACTTCTAATTCACTATATGCATATTATTTGTACATGTTTTCTGACTTTCCTTATGGTTGCAGATTTCTAGAATAGGTTCTAAATTTATAGTAGGCTTTGATATTGTTAGATTAGTTAAAACCATCGGGAACTATTGTTCCGATTTTCTTGAAAAATCAAGATGGTTAGTGACTTAGTTTCTAAGTCACGATAAATAATCTAAATAGATATTCGTTTTAGGATATAATAGTTTAGAGAGAATAGTTTCTTTTGCAGTAAGAATTGACGTGAATTAGTTCATGTCTCGAGATTCTTGACTGGCATTAAGAAAACCTCATTAGGTATTTGTTTATCTGATAATGATATTTCTTGGCTTGAGTGACCTTTAGAGGTCATGTGTCTGACACAATTTGTTAATCAATTATTTGCAACTGTTGTGAATAGTTGAAGGCAAATTATAAAGCTAAAGAAATGAGATACGTATAGTTGTGTATAGGAAATATCGATTTTCACAATACGACAACTATAAGTATTGGATATCGGATCTCCCATCAAGTTATTTAAAATATTATTTAATGATTGTTTTGATATTTGATATCAGAACTTGTGACTATTGGATAATTACTTGTTCTTTATAAACAGTTATTACATATTTTAAAAATGACTAGTAGTGTCATTGATGTAGAGATAAACATTAAGAAAAATATTCGGTTAACTAAATAACTTAGAACAGTGCTTTATGAGATTTTATCACATAAGCATTAGATGCTTATTCTGTATGGTAAAAGATGGTCTGATACGAGTTCACCACATATCCTTATCCATTTAATGAATATTGTATTCAGGAAGTGATTAAGTCTCATTTAACCAATGATCGTCATTGGACCACAGATTTATTAAACTAATACATTAAATGTATGTAGTTTCATGAATTAGAAATTGTCTTAGATAGTTTTCTTTACTTCATAACTTTGTTAATGAGTTGTCATGACTTAGTTACGTGTTTCTAAAAGAACACATATTGAACATCTTGAATGGTTCGAGAACTTTTAATATATTTATGATGAAACACGAATAGAATATTTTGACTGATTCAAAGATATTCGATTTGAAGTTTTTGAAAAACTATATCATTAAAATTCACTGTGAGTCTTTGAATTGTTCAAAGATGTTTGATATGATCAAACATATGAATTTATGGTAATTAGTTCTAAGGTTATTCAATGAATATGATTCTTACTCAATATTGTTCTTCTACGATTCCATCGTGATGGAATTGGTCAGTGGGAGAAATCGAATCTTCTATGATTTGATTCGTCTGATATTGAGTGTTGCCGAATTAGTTTCAATACTCTTGGGGATATGCTCCAGTAACTCTAATTCGTCCTTTTAATTAAGATTTCATTAGTTTCTACAGTTACGTATATGATATGTATATGTAGAAAATTTCAATCTTGAAAAGTTTGAGATTTGAATCTTTCTTTTGTATAATAGTTATATAATTGAAAGTTATTGCGCCTCGGAGGCACAAGCAAAAGTTTATCATTTATTCTATTTAATAGAATATTGTATTTTATTTGATGGAATATCTTTTCTACGATCTCGAGTAATAAAACTGTTTTATTACTTGGTGTATAACATCGGATGTTGACCATTGTAGAAAATACTTGACTTATTGAAGTCAAATGTGAAAGTGACAAACTATAAATGGATCTACGTAGTTAATAAGATGAAAAGACCCTAAGACATCTTCCGTATAAGTTTAATAAGATATCAGAATCATTTACAAAGTATTTGATATTTAATGGTTCTGTTGTTTTCTTATCGAAGAAAATTATCCTATAACTTATAGTGGGAGCGATATTTGATATCGATTCCGGATTTTAGATTAGACCATAGATCTAAGATTGTTCATAGCTCCCTACTATCAAGTTTTGAACTTGATTGAGCTTTTGTTATGGATCGTTCATAAATGTGCAAATGGTTTGCACAGTAAAAGTAAAGTGAGCTTATTAAAGATTTGACCTTTATAGTATGATAGTGAGAAAAGTTACACTCAACAATCTATTGTAGATCATAAGGGAACTTGTCTCTAGTCACACTAATTGAGCAATTAAAGATCCGAGTTAATGTTGATATTAAACTATATATTTTGGCTAAAGTATGCAAAATGGCATTCCTGAATGGTTTCTTCGAATAAGAGATCCATTGTGATTTCTTTGTTTGAAGAGTTCATTCTAGAATGACTCTGGAGTTTGTATTCTGCTAAGATCACAGTTTGATATACTAGCTTATAGAGCTTATTGTAGACTCATATAAGCTTTCCGGAAATCTGTGTTTTCTAATTTTGATAACAGTAAGATTGTCTGATTTTATCAAAGTATAGAAAATACAAATATGTTAGTAGGGTTATTGGGAGCATACAAATTTCTTTCTAGTATTTTATATCCTAACGACATTATCATTATCATTATTAATGTAATAATGAGATGTTTATAAGGTAAAAGGTTTACCTAAGTCTTTTTTTTTCCGTGAAAGCAGTGGGAGTAGTCTTTGTTATATTTGATATAAAGTTTTATATATAATATAAAACAAGAGACTTGTGAGATACTCTCATTAGTCTAACATTAGATATGATCTAATAAGAGACTGTTGGGGTTTTGAGCGGCAATTCGGGTAAACGCAGCGGAACGCGGAAAATCAAAATTTTCCAATTTCAATAATTTTTCTTGGGTAATTAAAATAAACTAATTTATTTCAATTACTCGATACTTGAAAACTGAAATTTTACCCAAAAAATCAGATTTTTGATTAATTATTGTTTAGCCCCTAAACTTTGTATTTTTATCATTTTAGTCCTAAATTGTCAAATACAATTTTAATTGATTCCAAATCAATCCCAAAATGATTTATACATATCTTATGCATGAAAATACAATTTGCTACTCAAGAAAACAAATTTTCTAGAAATTGCTGATTGGTCTCTATATTTTCAAGAATTTGTAATTTGATACTTTTTGTTCAAAACATGTCAAGATCAAATCCAAAAATTCCCAAATTAATATACATTTTATATACATCAAATTACATCACATATATGAAAATCCTCAAATTTAGAGTGGGTTATGAACCCTAATTTTATAACTTCAACAAATTGACAAATTAACACCAAATTAATTAAATTCAACATTTTAATTCAATTCTCACCACACCAAACAAGTCTCATCATCATGAAATAACACAAACAATTCTAGGTCATTTATGAGTAGCTAAGTAACTCTATAATGGCAACTCACCATCAAATGGAAAAAAGAATACAAATAAACTAATTTCATGCATTATTTATACATATACATGCTTCCATCTTTCTATCAAGTTCCCAACTATCAAAATACATCCACAAAAGAGTAGAGAAAAAAACAAAGCTACACATATTGAAGTCTAGAATCTTAGAAACATTTTTCATGAAGAAGAAAGTGTAACATCCCGCCTAGGCCAGGATGTTACCGGCAGGAGACAGGAAAACCCATCTCCATAAGCCTCTGATTCTAACGAAATTTCGGCATGATGTACGCAGAACATCATGCAACCTGGCTTATAGCCAGCACCCTGCGATAACCTGCTCAGGCAAACTCAACATATGCAACCATCAATTTGGCCTCAGGCCAGAAACTCAATGATCAAAGTGTAAATACTTGGCCTCCGGCCAGAACTCAAAATAAAACTATGCTATTACATAACTCATACATATGAGATACAAATGCAAATACAAATACAAGGGTCGTGAGGACCCATAACTCAACCCAGGATTCAAAGACTCTCTTGACTGCAATTGGGGCGATCCACTGTCTTCAAGGTCTTCACTGAAATCCTGCTGGCTCAGTATGACTGCTACTGACCTGCAAAACTAACAAACTGTTGTGGTGTGAGTCATAAGACTCAGTAAGTAACCATGCTCATAACTTGAGCGTCAAACACACACAAAATCTGAGTTTTCATTTATGTGTTAACCTGAGTTGTCTATATGACCATGCAAATATTTATGAAGTCCGAATTAATTATCTATTTCTTAATCATTTCACAAACATGTTACTTTGCTATTGTACCTTTAACTGATCACCATATGCTAACTTCTGTTTGCTATTAACATTATCAAACATCTGTAAAATATATGTATATTTATATATTAAATTCCTATGTCACTACATATTAAGACTCATCATGCTTTTGCTGCGTTACGCTGATTTCTACTTACTTTCTATACTCTTTACTAATCTGGTTCGGGTATTTATTATAACTCTCTCTTTCATTATCTTGAAATATCATCAAATCGAACAACTAAAATATTATTCCTGTCAAACATTTAATCCACTATTACTATCCATGTATACATGCATATGTTATCATTTCATCATGATCTAGCATTCTTACAATATGTTCTTTCTAAGTAAGCATACAACTCATACAATCATCATTGATACATAAACATTTAAATAAGATCATGCTACTATGCAATCGTACTTTACAAAATGTTACTTCTATATGAACATGCTATACACAAAGTTAACTATATATGCATACTGATGCAGACATGTCACATGTATTAATGCCAACTATATGCTTTCAAATGATAACTAAAATGTATGATTTATATGCATAACTTGTAAACTATACTCTACTTATCATGCAATGCTTTTATAAAATTCTTGAAAAACCTTTTCTGAAATGCTGTTTTCAGAAAACTTTCTGAACACTCTTTCCTGAAAACTCTGTTTGAAAATCTATTTATAAAACTTATGTCTGAAATCATGCTTTGAATCTCTGGTTTCCGAAAACTGTTTCTAGAATCTAGTTTCTGAAAACTGTTTACTAAAAACTGAGTTCTGAAATCTGGATACAGTAAATCTGAAAACTATGTACTGAGAGTCTGAAAACTGAAAACTGCTCTACGTCCAGGACCATAACTCAACTGGACGTCTCTCTGCACCCAGGACCATAACTCAACTGGGTGTACTCTAAGCCCAGGACCATAACTCAACTGGGCATCTCTGAAACTGTAGGTGCTCTACGTCCAGGACAACAGCTCAACTGCAACGTAGAGCCCTACACCTAGGACAACAACTCAACTGGGTGTAGTCACGTCCAGGACAACAACTCAACTGCAACGTAACCACCACTAGAACTGGGGGAGCGGATCAATGCTACTGCCGAAGCTCTATACTAGGGACCAGGTACACGATCCTAAGCCGCCATCCTGGCCCTACATGTGCACATGTCCTCTGTATCCGTCAATTCCAACGGTAATAGTTACATACTGGGGTGAGGTTTTACTTCATGCCCCGAAAATCATGGAAAAACTGCTAATGAACTTTTAAAACATAAATCAAATCTCAAAACTGTAAGAAACATTTTCTGAAATACTTTTCTTTCAAAAACATTTGAAACTATTCTTTGTAACACTTGGAATCTCAAAAACATTCTTAGCTTTAACTCAACTTCTGAAAATCACAACATATAAATATGCATATGCATTTCTTATATTATCATACATGTACCTGCATTCATTCTTACAAACTTATGATACATTGAGACTATTCATATACATGCACACTCTATGCTCACACAAAACTTATCTTGATATAGTCATATTTATTTATATACTTACATACATATAAATCAACATGCTCAAAGATCTCAATTACATATATTCATATGCACATATACTCTATGTTCATTTTAAACATGCATCAAGATACTTGTACACAAACACATACTTACCCACTTTTTATACTTATGCTTACTTAATCACAATTTATCATTCTTTAACTTTAATCTCATTCCCTAGGGTGTAGTTTCTACAACCCCCAAACCCAAGTGTCCTTATATTATACTCATATATATTTGCCCACATATCACGTATGCAATATACTTTATCATTTTTTATACTTTCAATTTTTAGGCTTGGTAATATCGTACTCGCATATATATATATATATATATATATATATATATATATATATATATATATACACACATATTCGGTTCTATGGTTATGCATATACCTATAGAATACTATCTAAATTCAAACAAAACACGTCACAAGTATTCATCGCATAGATTACTTACCTGGCTAGGCGGACACTCATGATCCTGGTCCGATCTGTCAAAACAAATAACAACAGAAGGTCAGAACTGCTATTTGCGGAACTTTCAACTCATCTATAATAAACTTCCGGACTTTCCCGGAATACACTAATCCTCTCCGCTTTTACGATTCAAACTTTGTTACTCTAATATGCCTTTCTATACTATTCTAAACTAACTAGATAGCTTATATTATCATTTTACGCATTTGCGGCAAATCTTGCGGAAAAGTTTCCGCAAACGCTACGGAAGGATCTTGGACCTTCCGAACTTATCTGGAATTACTCGATTACTCACGCAATATCATATTTCTGTCATAACCATGGTTACGGTCATCTACGCCCAATCGCGCGAGAAACTCCGTTTTACCGAAAACTCACTAATTCTACCGGATCGATCTAATTTATTCGGTTTCTGCCCGGATTCTACCACATGCATCGTTTTAACATATTATATCATATCCAATTCATTTCATGTCAATTCGCTACACTACGGAACTACTAGAAGCATCCGAATATATAACGATAAACTTTAAAATAACACATTTTTAACGGAGAGTCGTACCAAAATTCCGAGGGCATATTCAGAATCCCAACGGCCATACGAATGCGCTGGTGTCGTTGGAATTCCGATCGGAGCTACTGTTCATCTGGGTTGTACTGTTCACGCTCGTTCCCTCCTTGTTTTGCGTGCAACCGGCCGCTGTTCGGTGAAATCGACTCCGCATACTCATAGTACTCTCCAAGGGCTTTGATTTGGCTGGTGGCTCGGGCCGTGAAACGAAGCGACGAGCCGGATTCTTCAAACCCATCTCACGCCATTTCTTTCCCTTCGCCGCCGCTGTTGCCGGCGCTTTCACGGCCATCGGTAGCCACCATCGAGCTCGACGTCGCTTGGAGGTCAGGTCTGCACCGGTGCGCCGGACTGTGGTGGCAGGAGTTGCTGCCGGCGACTACTTCTTCTCTAAGGGCGATGAGGGGTGCGGGTGGAGAAGGGAGAGAAGGTTTTGCCATTTTGTGATTTGCTGAAACTATGGAGTTTATATAGTTAAGTTTCTGAAAATTACAAACTGACCCCGAAATATTTCATTTAGGCCCCTATCATGGAACTTTCTATAATTTCGCATTTTTGAAGCCCTTATGACGCGATTTTCGAAAAGTGTTCAACACGAAAGTTGTTCGTCTCGGAAAAACGAGTCTGATGGTTTACGAATCAACTCAATCGAAGTTTGTTTGCAATTTCCTTGACCGAAACCGCAAACTTTACGCGTTTTACAAAAATCGCGTAACTAACTTTTGATCCCACGCTTTTTCCAACGCGACGAATATTCATAATATATTATTCCAATCCATATTCCATCACTTAAACACTTATCCGCTAATGTCGCTCTGTTCCGGGACCGTAATTTTGGTCCGGGAATTTTTCCAGAATTATCCCGAAAATCTGAGATGTTACAGAAAGTAAGAAAAACTTACAAAAATCCCAAGATTTCCAAGTCTTTTTGCTTTCTTTCTTCTTTTCTCTCAAACTCCATTTTTGTATTTGATTTAGGGTTCTTAGATTATGAAACAAAAAGAAAAACAAGGCTTATATATTTTGTAAGATGTGGCCGAAAATTGAGAAAAAAATACAAGCCAAGTATTTTAATTTTGTTTCAATAAAATTGGAAAATGACTTAATAAAATTTGTGGTAATAAAACATCAAACACTTTAATGTTTATCACAAACAAACCAGTTAAATCATTACATTTAAACTAACCAAAATTGGCCATTTAATCCAATCAAAAAACACCAATTTGCTTACTTTATTAAAGTAAGAAAGATATTTATTATTTAATTAATTTAATTATTCAACATTTGAATAATCAAATAATTAAATACAAATATCTTAAATATATGTATTATATTTACATTAAATAATCAAAATACATATATTAATTATAAATATCAAATATCACAATTTGACATTTAATAAATGGCCGAAAGATCTCAAACGCGTGTATTATCGTTTAATTGTTAAACGACTTATAAATAATCAGTATTATTTATAAAATTTGCCATAGTGCTCTACGAGTATATTTCATTAGTGAGACTCTCTAACTTTAGGCATATTCGTCACAAAATCCAATTTCATGTCCATAATCTACCCACCCGTAAATTATGACGAACACAAATAAACTCTCTGAACCATACAGGTCGAGGTCACTGCATATGTATAGTCCCTCTATCACAGGTATCCGGATTATCCCAGAGATATAGATATAAACGTCAAATCTCTATAGGTATAATCTCGTCGACGATTCTATTAGCAATCTCTTAATAGCACTTAGAATTTATTTCTACAGTGCACCACGAGCCCATAGATTTAACAGATTGTTAATTCCATAATGGATACATATGCTCTGTATGTTGGGAAATCTCTAAGTCCCGATGATCGATTAAAGCGATGAAATATATTTGCGAATACTCGAAGAAGTTGCGGAATACTTACATCGATCGGTTGAGGCGATGCGGTGAAGAACAAAAAATATTTTCTGCCCTCCTTGAGCTCTCGGCAGTGAGTGTTTTTGGTCTCCAAAATTCGGCCATGGATCATCTCCATCAAGCTCCAAGCTTTGTGTTGATTCCTTGCTCACAAGTGGGTTTCCCTATCACCTTTGTATGTTCTATTTTGAGTGCTAGCTATTGGTGATTTTGCCACAAAAACACCATCTCGCTTCTCCTTCCATTCACGGCAGAAACCAGAAAACAGAAGAGAATAAACTGCCCTTTGGGCATGAGAGGGAGAGGAAGAAAAAGAGAGTGAGTTGTGTTGGTTGTTACCAAAAAATTGTATTAGTTAATTGTTTTCAAAAAACAAATAAAAATATACCAATTTTCCTTTTCCAAAAAGTCAAAGCATTAAAACTTTGCCAACTACCACCATCAATCAATCAAGTGACAAGTTGTCATATCACTCAAAGTGACTAGACAGCACATCACTCAAAGTGACAAGTGATTTGACGCTTGATGTGACTAATGATTTGACGCTTGATGTGACTTGTGGGCCGCACTTAAATTCGCATTGCGAGTGCGCCCGCAAACACTCCCGGGCTCGGGTTCGCTAATTCCAAATTAACGAATTTTCCGTTGCGTCGTAATTAAATAATTATGTCTAGCAAAATTAATATTCACGTCGCTAACGAATTAATTCTAAATAACTCGTTTGCCCGAATTAAAATCTAATTTTAATTCCGCCCAAATCCAATTTCGTATAATATATCGAATATATTATTTTATCGATTAATTCCAAATTAATCGTTCTCTCTCTTTATTAATATTTTATCCCAGATAAAATATCTCCGTAATTAATCCCATATTAATTTTCTCTCTCATCTAATTAATCCCAGATTAATAAAGTGCGAGTCATACGTCATCGGTGAATCTTCGGGAAGCGACCCATGAGATCCCCGGATATGTTAGCAGTAAATCCGGTCGTCGGACTATCCGAACACGTAAGTACCTAGTACTACGTTTGTACCGATTTACAAGACAAGATTGGCTTCTAGCAAAGCGCCATGCCTACCCAATTCTCCAGAAATATCCTTACAGGAATATATGATCTATATCAGGTGTAGTATACGTAGTATTGCGTATCTCGATCCAGTATCGGATGTCACGTGCAAGGCCTGGGGCTGGAAATGTATATGCCCCGTACGAAGCACATATCGGATCTCTGGTAACTAGTCTCTATAATCGGATAAACATGACCTAGTCATAATATCCCGATAGCTGCAGCATATAAGATAACGAGTTCCGTATCCTACGTGATCATCATCTCCACTATTACTGGAGTGATACTTCCATCTCGACATCACACCCAATACACTACGATTCTCAATATAACCCAGAATAGGCGTACACAGAACCTGTTAAAGCCCTGGATAATGGTGGCAATGGGCCGGGCCGGGCCGAGCTTTTGCAAGCCCGGCCCGAGCCTGGCCAACAAAAAAAAAAACACGGACCGGGCTTGGGCCCGGGCTTTTTTTTAGGCCCGATTATTAAAAAAAATTAAAAATTAAAAATATATAAATATAAAATATATTTACACTATATACAAAGACAATTTATAAATAAATCACAAGTTTCATTGATAAATTAACATTTAAATGTTAAAAATAATACAAACATATTAAATATATATATATATATATATATATGTTTTTTTTTTTTTTAATTTTGGCCCGGGCCAGGCCCGGGCTTTTTCCACCCCGGGCCGGGCCGCGGGCTAAACTGCCACCCTTAGCCCTAGACGACCAAAACCAAAGTACATTTATTGTCGCAAGTATTAGCGGTGCAAGTCTCAGGTTAAGACCAAATACACCTACCATGATTCTGACTTCCATAGACACATAATAATACTACCAATGGAATTCCGAGGGGTCTATCCAGAGCGAAGCTGTTTTCCGTACCATCGGTAAAACACAACCTCCTACTACACTTGCATGAGTATCCTATACCCAAATATGTGAGAACTATGTTGTTATGCCCTCACAACGCTCACAAGTGTAATAGTAGTCTTTTACGCATTATCGATGTCCAATCTCGATAATACTCTGACTAGGGATATTTAATGATTAAACCTTCGTGGATTGATACTGTCTCATATCATCTCAATCCGGAACTAATCATGTGGACCTTTCATCATTTATACATCTTGGTGATCTAATCACAAATGATAAAAGAGCAATTTCCTTTGTCACATAGTTAATTTGTACAACAACACCATGATCTGTACAAATAGTGAAGCTATGGGTCACAACTGTCCAACACTGTACACAGAACTGACGGATCATGTCTTGATACGCACATGATATCCTGAGGATCAGTCCACACCCAAAGAACATGCAGAGGTCTGATCTAAATAGATCGGTGACGTGACTGCAATCAAACTGTGGATGATACATCATACATCCACAGTGGTACCTCAAGTCAGAGGATCACTATGCTCACTCAACCTAATGAGATTCTTATTGACGTTGGTGTACCATCTATTAAAAATATTCGGAGAGTCATTCAATGTTTATCCAATATAAACACCTACGTGTCTATACGAGTCTACCGAGACTAATAGTTTATTGAGAAACCATTAGAATCCAACATTCCAATATATGACACGTACCGGTCTTAGCGAGTTTACTTATTGACCAAGTAATTGTAAACCTTGACCAGGAACAGTTAAATAATGATACTGTTATGATACTGCTCAATGTCAGTTGCGACGCTTTTGCAACTGTATCATAACCAATCACTCTATGGTCATTTACGTTTTTACCATATAATAAAAGAATTCATATTATAAAAACTGTTTATTTTATTCACTAATAAAATATTTACAAGAGTATTTACAGGGACATACATAAGAAATTGGCGTTCAGAGCACCAACCCTAATAGAGACATAGTAAGATTAACTGTTTGACAATTAGTATAATTGTTTGACAGTTAGTGTATCCATTGTATATAGTATTTATCTTTCGTAAATGATGATTCCTTACTCGAAAGAGAAATTGATTAGAATGTCTAAACAATCTTATGCATCATAAGATGATGACGTAAAGAATACTATATAATGTACGACTAAAAGACATCAACTTAGTCGTAATTATTACGAACTATTTTGATACGCTATAGACCATAGAATGTGTCTGAAACATGTTCTTTGTTATCTTTGAGATATTAAGAACGAGTTTTTTATTCATGGAGAATATAGTCCGCAACCACGGGGGTCTGATTAGTTTTGAGACTAATTATGATGTTAGAAGATCTACGTCATATAGAGTCAGAAAAGATGCAGTGGGAGTGTCACAGATGATTTTTCTGTGTAAGTAGAATTAATTGTAACTTATGAAGTATTGACTTATGAAGTTACAAAGTGACCTTATAAATTAGAAGTTTTGATATTGGTGTTGTGCTTGCGGTTGTCTGCATAGTATTTTGGATATGATCCTTAAATACTTGGACAATTATGTAGTTATAGCATAATATTGATATAGCATCTGAGTCATATTAATGTCTAACTTAGTTTATACAAAATATGAATGATGCTGTTTAAAGGAAGCATTTTAGGTTTGTTAGACAAACTCAATATGTTATAGCGGGCCTACTTGTTGTTGTCTAACTCTTGAGTGCTAGGCCAGTTCTTGAGGACCATGCGTACGTAATACATATTAAGATGTGTATATGATACCGTGGATTAGCACTAGAGCAAGCGGGAGAAATTGTTAGGGTTGGTGCTCGGAGTGCCAATCCGAATCGTATTTATGTTCGATTCATGAATACGAACAATTCATTTTTCCATAATATAACTTATTTATGGTAGTACTTCTTGCTTTTATATACATATTCGATCTAATTACGATTAGATTGAAACTAAATAGGATTTAGTGATATGTATATATTAGACAAAGACCCGATAATATATAATGTAGTGCACAGTTACAAAGTAGTTTGTAATTGACGATGGGAAGTGTCACTACTAGAAGTATATTATCAAATAAAGTTCATGGTCAAGATTTACTAACACGGGTCGGTTAGTTAAATCCGCCGAGACCAGTACACATTGTTGATGAGTGATAAATCTATCACTATTTCCCACTAATTTCACTTAATATTTTGTATAGTTTCTTGAGTTTTGTGAATATTTTGATGTGTTTTGTGTTATTTTGTAGATAAATAAAGTTTCAGGATATTCTGGAGGTGATTTCGAGCAAACCCTTGGCGTCGCGACGCCTAACATGCGCCGAACAGTGCTAACGTGCACCGGATCCACAAATCAGAATCTAAGAAAATTTGATTTTACTAACGTACGTCGTGCCACGTGTCACCATCACAGCCGATCTGCTAACATACGCCGTACCACGTGTAATCATCCTACGGAGCCGACAGTCGCCATCACCACGTGTCACCACGTGTCACTCCACATGTCTGCCACGTCATCGTCCACATCACCGGTTGACCGAGTCAAACTGCCACGTCATCGCCACGTCATCATCAACCAATCACAGCGTGCCACGTGTCACAATTCTATGGTGCCGACAGTCAAATTGCCACATGTCGCCACGTCAGCATCAATTATTGACTGACTTATCCTTATCTGACACGTGGCGGATAAGAATCTAAGCCGACCAATCAGAAGCCGCCACGTGTCACAATAATTGAACTCCAACCACCTTGCCACGTGTCGCCTTATCACCTTATCCAGAATCTGAAACCGACGAACCAGAAGCTGCCACGTCGACCAAACGGGCGTCGCGACGAGAGACCCTTACTGACGCCTATAAATAGAGCTCAGTTTTTTGATTTCAGATATACCTTCCTCTCTAATTCCTCTGATGTAAATAGGGAGTTTTCTATCTAGTTTCTTTTAGTTTTTAGTTTTGTAATTAATTTTAATTACGTTCTGTAATAATAGTAATTTACTTTCTTTACTTTTTACAGTTTTTACTATTCACCATGAGGAGGTAACTTCCCCAGCTATGGTGAAAGGTAATTCTTTTACAGTTACTATTTAGATTAATCTCCCTTAAAAATAATATATTCACTATTTAAAATATTGACTTAAAAAGGATACTGCCATATTGGTCGGTTGGTAAATCATTTTAATCTGGTTTAAACCTGACTAATCAAGGATACCGACAGATTGGTCGGTTGGTAATTAAATTTTCTTACCGCCTATATGGCAGGTTTATTTTGGTTCCGCCTTTATGGCTGGTTGGACTTAATTTGACTTAATCAGGTTACCGCCTATATGGCTGGTTGGTAAAATAATCACAAGTTAATATATTATATTAAAGGAGATATCTAATAGTAAATAGTAAAAGTTGATCATTTTACCTTAGCATTTTATTTTATTTTACTTTTCAGCTTTTACTTTATGTCTTTTACTTTTCAGCATTTTTACTTATTGTCTTTTACTTTTAAGTTTTTACTAGCCCTAGTTATGTGTTATTTATCTGGGGTTGTGATGAATTCTAATACCACCGGTTTATAAAGGGTTATTTTATAGTTTGACTTAATCATAGACTTATTTTTCTTGAGTTGTTAATTTTGAAGCTATCTAATTTACTTGTATCTAATTTTCTTTATTTTTATCTGTAATTTTTATTTCTTTCTTTTATTTCAGGTGGTTAAAAAAATGGAACATTATTGTGAGATTGAGAGATCACGAGCTTTACTAGAAGATACACCCCAAATCTGGGAGCAACAGTCCGGTTTTCTGAGGCCTGTTGTCCAGCCCAACAACTATCACTGGATGCCAGAACCAAGCAATACCATATTTGCTCAACAAGACGCAATGGGGAGATGTGACATATGTAATGGTAACCACCCGAGAGATTATTGCGAGTACAACTATAATCCAGGGTGGCAGAGCTATCAAAATCCTTCATGGTACGAAGAACCATCACATTTTCCATCTTATCCACCATCTACCTTCGATTTCCATCAACAATCAGAACCATCAGAGGAAGATCAGTTGATTCACATGGTCAAAGATTGGCTCGAAGAACGGGAATCTCAATTAGATGCACAAATTCAGAGTCAAGCGGCGTCTATACAAAGGATGACAGATTAAGTTAGACAATTAACAGAGAACTTGAATCACATATCTCACGTAGCAAATTCAAATACTACTAAAGAAGCCTTCGAATATCCTGAGATTCATCATGACATCATAATAGAGGACGAGGCTGAGCAGTATCAAGAATCAGAGGTATCAGTTCAGGAGCCTGAACCAACAAAGTCTCTGTTTAATTTCTATTATTCAGATTCTGACTCTGACGAAGAAGCTGAGCTATTTGTATCAACTGCACCAACAAATGAGGATGAAATTCTGTATTCTCAAAATGAAGATCTTGGAGCATGCTTTACCATGATGTTTGATGAATATTTACATGAACCATCCATTCCAGTCGTATCAGAGGATGAAGACCTAATGTCAGAAACATCTTTACATCCTTAGGTTGACACTTATGGAGCATGTTTTTCACAGATGACAGATGAAGAACTGAACGAGGAAATTTTAAAATTCATCTGTGAAGAAAAGGTGGAGCAAGAATCAGAGCAAATGGAGGAGCAAATGTCTGAACTTATTAAAGATCCAGAGCATTCTGAAGAAACATCATTGTTTTGGGGAGTACAATTCGAAGATATCACCCAGAAGCTTGACAGAATGAAACTTTCATTCAAAGTCAAGCACCATACGAGACCTCCTGATTTTATTTCTTTCTTTTCAGGAATTATTGGAGCAACAAATGTTAAAAAGATGGCACAAGCACGAAATATGACAAAATTCTTTTTGCCACTTTACCGTTGGAAGAGACCCTGCAAAAGTAACGCTCACGGAATTGTCTTTAATCGGACATCCAAAATGACATTGAAACCCTATTAACAGATAGATTTCAGTCAAGTCTGGCTGAAGACGAAAAATTTAGCGCTAGCAGGGAGGCAACCCATGCACTTTGTTGTAATTTCTATTTTTATATTTTGTGTATACATGTTGTAGAGTTTTTAATTTTGTGTGTTATTTTTGTAGGGAAAAGCTCAACCAAAGCATAAGACAGAATGAATGGTGTTTGGCAAAAATAAGAGATAATTCATTAGCGATGGCTGAGTAAGGAATGGATTCTTGAGACACATCCTAATGAATTTATACTAAGCGAATGGCGTATTGCGTACACAATTCCGTTGCCTTAATTATTGCTTTGAATTGCTTTTCTGTTGTAATTATCTTTATTTTCGTAGACAGGATCCAGACTTTTTGACCTTTCAAGATTTCTTTTATTGTTTAGCTAACAATCGTCTTTTGGAAGATACTAGTGCTATTATTACTCACCCATTTTCAGGTACTATAAATTCAGCCCGTCATTGCACTTTTGAAGGCATCCAGATTTGAGAAAGAAATATATAAAAATGGAAGCCACTTCAAGAAGACGAGTTGAAAACATCTGTGTGTTTTGCGGTACTAGTGTTGGTACTAAGCCACAATACGTAGAAGCAGCACAGGAATTGGGTCGAGTCTTAGCTGCAAAGAATATGCACTTAGTATATGGCATAGGCAATCTTGGACTAATGTGGATCGTTTCAAAGGCTGTACAGGTTGGAGGCAGTCATGTTTTGGGAATCATCCCAAAACCCTTGGCAGAGGTAAATCTTATTGAACCATCAAACGGAGAGGAGCTGATCGTGCCAGGTATGTCTGAACGACTGGTAGAAATGATTAACTGTGCTGATGCTTTTATTGCTTTGCTAGGTGGCTTGGGTACATTAGAGGAAATTTTTATAGTGCTATCTTGGGCGAACCTGAACATACACCAGAAACCGCTTGGACTGTTTAACGTTGATGGATTTTATGATTTTCTTTGTGTGTTTCTTGATGATGCCCGGAGAAATGGGTTCGTGTCAAAACCTTTAAAAGAACTCCTCTTTACTGCCAGAACTGCTCCGGATCTAATTGACCAAATCTTAGCCTATGAACCACAAGTTGACCCTATCCTTTCAAAGATAAATTGGTCCGAGGATGATCGTGGTAAGAGGCGTCGGATTAATCTGGATCTTAACTTTTAACTTTTCCTGTAGAATTTCAGTTATCCAGATATTATCTTCTAAACTCTTCTTCTACTGTTTAAGACATTGGGGACAATGTCTCATTTAGGTTTAGGGGAGGGAATTAGTTGATCAGTACCTTGTTTTTAGTTTGTGTGTTATTTTTATTTTTTAGTCCAAAAGTTTTCGAAAAAAAAAAAATTTTGAAAAGTTTTCAAAAATTACAAAAATATTTTGCGTTTTTGTGTTTTTATTTTGACTAAAAAATGTGAAATTGGTAAGAGATAGCTGAGTAAGGAGTTTTCACTCCTGAGACGTATCTTAAACCATTTTGAAGCAAGTTAGTTTTTGTTTATTTCATTTTAAATTATTTAATTTGTGAATTCTCCATAATACTGACTAAAATGGATCTTCATATGCTCAGTTGACAGGTATTATCAACATGCATAGTAACATACAAACATCAGCTATAATTGAAAAGTTTGTAATATTCAGTGCTCTAGTTTAATTGGAGGAAGCATCTCAAAAAGCAATGGAGATCTGAGATCCGAGTTATTAAGTCTGTAAGGGTGTTTTAACACCTAGTGCCCTAAAGCCAACTGGTTTGGGAGTCACTGGCCCAAAGCTCGCTACATGGATAAAAAATGATGCAAAATATATATATATATATATATATATATATATATATATATATATCTGAAGTATGAGTAATTAAGTCCGTAGGGGTGTCTTAACACCTTGTGCCCTAAAGCCATCTGGTTTGGGAGCCACCGACCCAACACTCGCTACATAGACGGAAGATATTGTATATAATTAAAAAAAATCAAAAATCAAAGAAAAAAATCCGAAAAATCCGAAAAAAAAATTATTCCATTGCTACAAAAAGGTGTGAATTCTGATAAAACTTTATGACAAAAATATTACACTCTTATCAACTGCACTTATGACTATTGTGGACAAAAATGAATTGTTTAATATTTTGTTGGCTGTGTATATGAAGAATGGTAAATATAATCGGAGAATTTACTTATTCGGTAATTTAGAATGAAACAAAACAACTAGTAACTTGGAGTAGAAATTTCACCTGATTAGTCACTAACTTCTTTATACTATTTTCTCTTGTCTTTTTACTTTTGTGTGCATTAGTTTCACTACCTTTTTACTTTTATAAAATGTTTGTGGGTATCATTGTTGTAAACCCTCACGAGACTACAACTCGTCCACTAGGGACACCTAGGGGTTTAAAGGCTTGTTGCATACGTTAAATGCAACAGTGATCCCTACGAAAGTGGCTTAGTTAAATTTTATTATGTTATTTTATTATATTTTGCACGAGGACTAGCAAAATGTTAGGTTTGGGGGTGTGATGAGTGATAAATCTATCACTATTTCTCACGCATTTAACTTAATATTTTGTATAGTTTCTTGAGTTTTGTGAATATTTTGATGTGTTTTGTGTTATTTTGTAGATAAATAAAGTTTCAGGACATTCTGGAGGTGATTTGGAGCAAAACAGTGAAAATTGGCAAAAATGGCATTTTGGTAATTTAGGAGCGTCACAACGCGTGAACCCTTGGCGTCGCGATTCCTAACATGCGCCGAACAGTGCTAACATGCACCGGGTCCATAAATGAGAATCTAAGAAAATTTGACTTTGCAAACCTGCGCCGTGCCACGTGTCACCATCACAGCCGATCTGCTAACATGCGTCGTACCACGTGTCATCATCCTACGGTGCCGACAGTCGCCATCACCACGTGTCTACCACGTCATCATCCACATCACCGGTTGACCGAGTTAAACTGCCACGTCATCGCCATGTCATCATCAACCAATCACAGCGTGCCACGTGTCGCAATTCTATGGTGCCGACAGTCAAATTGCCACGTGTCGCCACGTCAGCGCCACGTCAGCATCAATTATTGACTGACTTATCCTTATCTGACACGTGGCGTATAAGAATCTGAGCCGACCAATCAGAAGCCGCCACGTGTCACAATATTTGAGCTCCAACCACCTTGCCACATGTCGCCTTATCACCTTATCCAGAATCTGAAACCGACGAACCAGAAGCTGCCACGTCGACCAAACGGGCGTCGCGACGCGAGCTGGGCGTCGCGACGCGAGACCCTTACTGACGCCTATAAATAGAGCTCAGTTTTCTGATTTCAGGTGTATCTTCCTCTCTAATTCCTCTAATGTGAATAATGAGTTTTCTATCTAGTTTCTTTTAGTTTTTAGTTTTGTAATTAATTTTAATTACGTTCTGTAATAATAGTAATTTACTTTCTTTACTTTTTATAGTTTTTACTATTCACCATGAGGAGGTAACTTCCCCAGCTAGGGTGAAAGGTAATTCTTTTACTGTTACTATTTAGATTAATCTCCCTTAAAAATAATATATTCACTATTTAAAATATGACTTAAAAAGGATACCGCCATATTGGTCGGTTGGTAATTAAATTTTCTTACCGCCTATATGGCAGGTTTATTTTGGTTCCGCCTTTATGGCTGGTTGGACTTAATTTGACTTAATCAGGTTACCGCCTATATGGCTGGTTGGTAAAATAATCACAAGTTATTTATTATATTAAGGGAGATATCTAAATAGTAAATAGTAAAAGTTGATCATTTTACCTTAGCATTTTATTTTATTTTACTTTTCAGCTTTTACTTTATGTCTTTTACTTTTCAGCATTTTTACTTATTGTCTTTTACTTTTAAGTTTTTACTAGCCCTAGTTATGTGTTAGTTATCTGGGGTTGTGATGAATTCTAATATCACCGGTTTATAAGGGGTTATTTTATAGTTTGGGTAATTTAAAGGTTTACTTATTAAGTCTTAAGCTTAATGCTTCTTGTTGTCTGATCACCAATAAGATTGATGTGGTAAACTTAAAATGAACTAGACATAAGGATTTTACGTTTCAGCCTTAGACTTAATAGCCCACGATCTTCCTTGAGGATAGATAACCATTTAATAGATTTCCTTACAGGATAGACATATACCTGTCGGGCGGGGGTAGCCATAATTGGAACTTAAACTTAATGAATCCAGATAATTTGGTTGACATAGACATATGGTTCAATTGGGTTAAACTGGGTATTTGCGTCTGACCATCGACATAGGCTTTTGCATAATTTAATGTTCCAGGTTAGTAAACCGATTTATTACACAAACATGAAATAACCACTTCATCTTTTAAAAGATATTAGAAAGATTCACAACCCTATATCTTTGAGTCTTTTGTTATTTTCCTTAGTATTTTCGTTTGTCTTTTTATTTATTTATTTAGCAATTCTACAATCAACCAAATCAATCAAGTAATCATTCTCTTCTCCATCAATTAGATATTTGTAAATAAATAGATTCAACAATTAATAACAACAGTAGGAATTAAGTCCTCGTGGGATCGATACTTTTTATACTACTTGAACGATACGTGCGCTTGCGTGATACGCGTGTGTTTACGCCGGTCAGTTGTATATCGAGACTTGGTCCGATGGTCTATCCCAATGAACCATGAGTATGGGGAGACTCATATAGACGTGTATGTGTTTATAGAGGATAAACACTGAACGACTCATCGAAGATTTCCTAATAGATGGTACACAAACGTCAATAGGAATCTTCTCGGGTCAAGTGAGCATAATGGTCCTTTGACTTGAGATACAACTGTGGATGTATGAGGTATCCTTCATAGTTTGATGGAAGTCACGTCACCGATCTATTTATATCAGACCTCCACTTGTTCGTTGGGTGTGGACTGATCCTCAGGATATCCTATGTGTATCAAGATAGGATATGTCAGTTATGTGTACAGAACATATGTATTCAATGTGTAATTAGCAATCTGTTAAATCCATGGGCATGTGGTACACTTTAGAAGTGAGTTCTAAGTGTTATTACGAGATTGCTAATAGAATCATCGACGAGATTATACCTATATAGATTTGACGTTTATATCTATATCTCTGGGATAATCCGGATACCTGTGATGGAGGGACTATACATATGCAGTGACCTCGACCTGTATGGTTCAGAGAGTTTATTTGTGTTCATCATAATTTACGGGTGGGTAGATTATGGACATGAAATTGGATTTCGTGACGAATATGCCTAAAGTTAGAGAGTCTCACTAATGAAATATACTCGTAGAGCACTATGGCAAATTTTATCAATAATAATGATTATTTATAAGTCGTTTAATGATTAAACGATAATACACGTGTTTGAGATCTTTCGGCCATTTATTAAATGTCAAATTGTGATATTTGATATTTAAAATTAATATATGTATTTTGATTATTTAATGTAAATATAATACATATATTTAAGATATTTGTATTTAATTATTTGATTATTCAAATGTTGAATAATTAAATTAATTAAATAATAAATATCTTTTTACTTTATTAAAGTAAGATAAATGGCTAAATTTTATTGGATAAAATGGCTAATATTTATTGGATAAATTGGCATGATTTAATTGGTACATTTGTGATATTCATTAAATTGTTTAATGAATAAATACCACAAATTTAATTAAATCATTATCTTTTAAGTTTATTATTGAAACAAAAAATTGGAAAATACTTGGCCATTATTTATTCCGTATTTTTTGATAATTAGGTGGTAAATATATAATGCTTGTTTTCATTTTTTGTTTCATTATCTAAGAACCCTAAAAACATATACAAATAGAGTTTGAGAGAAAAGAAGAAAGAAAGCAAAAGAAAGCTTGGTTTTTTGGAAAATTAGTAAGTTTTTTCTTACTTTCTTCTTGATGAAAAATATTTCTATCATTATAAGCTTCAATATGTGTAGGTTAGATTTTTCTCTACTCTTTTTTGTATGTATTTTGATGGTTGGGTACTTGGAAAAAAGATGGAAGCATGTATATGTGTAAAGAATTCATGAAATTAGTTTATATGTATTCTTTAACCATTTGATGGTGAAGTTGTCATTCTAGAGTTACTTAGCCACTCATAAATGACCTAGAATTGTTCTTGAGTTGTTTCATGATGTTGAGAGTTGTTTGGTGTGGTAAGAATTGAATTAAAGTGTTGAATTTAATTAATTTGGTGTTAATTTGTCAATTTGTGGAAATTATAAAATTAGGGTTCATAACCCTCTTCAAATTTGGGGCTTTTCATGTATGTGTTAATTAATGATGTATATATGATGCATATTAATTTTGGTGTTGATTGGACTTGATCTTGAATGGTTTTGAACCAATTTGGACTAAAGTGCAATTCTTGGAAACTTGAGGGACCTCTCGGTAATTTAGGAAAAATTGTTTTCTTGAATTTTATTTTTTTTTCCTGTATTATACATGTATAAATCATTTTGGTAGTGATTTGGAATCACCTAATTAGGTATTTGACAAATTACGACTAAAATGATCAAAATGTAAAGTTTTGGGGCATTTCTGTAATTACTGAAAATCTGGAAAAATTTTCAGGATTCTGTTTTCAATGTATATTTGATGTACAAATCATTTTGGTTGTGACTGGAAATCACATAAGCTTGTTTTGAACAACTTAGGACTAAAATGATTAAAATGGAAAGTTTTGGGGTTGTATGGTAATTTACTGGAATTATGATTTCTGGATTAAAGTTTCTATTTTTGAGTATTGAGTGATTAAAATAAATAAGTTTATTTTAATTATCCAAGAAAAATTAAAGAAATGAGAAAATTTGATTTTCCCGTATTCCGCTGCGTAACCCGGATATTTTGCCCAAAACCCCAATAGTGAATACTGGAGGGCCAATAAAATAATATGAAGTGAAGTACATGATTAAATTGAAACATAATATAAGAGAGTGTTAAAATACTGAATTACGACAACATAAATAATAAGTTGAGAATCCAATGTGGTAATTCAAATCTGGATACATGACATAAAGATCTGGAACTTAATCTAATTGATAACTAGATACATGACTGAACCTGACTTTAGCTGTTACCCTAAACCTGACCTGGAGTTGTCGTAGACTAAATAATATGCTTTATGTCATGGCTTAAATGTTGTATGGTGACTTGAATCTACATGAACTATATTGAGTTGTCTGAACTGAGAACTAACTATTGACATTCTAATCTGCTAACGTGAGCTTAATCGATGTGATCTGACTTGAAACTATGTGAACTGAACCTGATTCTGAAATCTACATGACCTATACTGGATCTACCTGCAATGAAAGCTGCCTACTGAACATGACTTAATCCTAACTGAGGGTGCATGAGTTAACTTGAATATCTAATCCGAACATACATATGTCCTGAATTTCTAAGCTAGATTGGCTAGAACTGTGCCTAGCTACTTGAACTGGAATGCAGGTCTAACTACCTGAACTGTGAATGGATGGACCTAAAAACTGAACCAGACATGCATAGACTGATCTAATTATTTGGCCAGGAATGTATGATCTGATTATCTGGCCTGGAACGCATGGCATGATCTGAATATCTAATTGAATGCATAAGTTACACTGAACTATCTGAACTACATATGCATGAGCTAATTTTTTGGTTGCATGAACTGAAAACTGCATGTGGACCGTGATCATGAAACTAATACATGCTATAACCCAAACCACACATACCCGTGGCAAAAGCCATCCCAAATCTGTGGTGGCTTGGTTCTAATCTAACATGTGCATAAATCATGAAATCTGGGATTGACTACATGAACCGCAACCTACGAACCTGAAACTATCATGAGCTCAAATGCTATATCTTGACCAGAGTCCGAATGACCTAAATCAACATTCTACATGAGCTATACATGACTATCAGAAAGCCTGATATGCATAGTTGAAGTTGTAATATAATATGACATGGACGAATTACTTTTAAGAATGTAATTAATTATGAAAGCATGAAATTCATATCTGAAAATCGGTATTAAAATCAATAGTGCTGTAAAAAAACTGTTTTTGAACTCATAAAATATAAACTTGGTTCATTCTCAAAATTCTATGCGGAAATCTTGATGTGAAAATCTGAAATCTCAAGTAACTGGAAAATCTGTAGAAATCCTGAACTCATAAAACATAAACTGGGTTCATTCTAAAAAATCTCTGCAATTCCCATAAAACAATTCCTTATGAAAACTCTTTCTTAAAACATCTTTTCTGTAACTCTGTCTCTGAAAATCTGAGTGTCTGTCAAAAACTTGACGCATGGGAGCGTTACGTATCGCCGTCCCCCCATACGCCTAACTAGAGCCAGAAGTGCAAGTCCATGATATTGGGGCGTTACGTATCACCGTCCCCCGAAGCATGCCACTACATGTCCTTGAAACTAGGGTCTAGGGGCGTTACGTATCGCCATCCCCCTAGCCCTGAAATCTAGTGGTCTTGGGGCGTTACGTATCGCCGTCCCCCAAGCCACAATCTAGAGATGGGGTGCGGATTTATGCTACCCTACAGACTCTGAATCTATGATATAGTGGCATTTGTCATCCCTAGTCCTGAACTGCATGTGCACACGATATCTGTATCCGTCAATTCCATATATGAGTCAAGTTACATATTGAGGTGAGTTTTCCCACATGCCTCAAAATCCAAAGAAAATCATAAAATAACTTATTTTAAAATATCAAAAGCATAATAACATGTCATAATCTTGAAAACTGAAAAAAAAAATGAGTTTTGAAAACAGACAGTGATAGGTCTAATTTGAAAACACAACTGGCGGAGATTCTGAATTCTTGAACTGCAAGTCTATAAATGCACTGTGAATTATGAAGAACTAAAACTGATGCATGTTGCGACATGGGACATATATGTGAAAGACATGGCATGATTGAACTTAAAAACTAAGAATTGAATATCTAAGATGTGATACATAGACTGACACATGAACTAAAAATTCGTATGGCTACATAACCTGAATATATAGAGAAAATACCAAAACTGAAGTTATAAATTAAAGGCATAAACGATATCAAATGATTTAACATATCTGAAGGCATAAGAGAAATTATAAACTAAGTATAAGAAACTGATTGCACAAGTTTAGAGATAGCATCAAACAGAGAAGCAAAAGAAAGGATAACATCCACTCACAGACTGAGGCTCCATCGCCAGTGTGCTGGAATGCTGCTGAATGATTTCATGCAAGTTGCTAACTGAACATGGCTTGAAGTCAAGCTTGAATCATCATCTTGGCTTGAGAAAAGGAAATGAAAGAAAGCTTCAATTGGTTTGAGAAAAATGAAGCCATTCACGTTTTTCTTAAGGTGAGGGAATAGTAAATAGTGTGGTTTTTTATAAAGAGATGGGCTGATTTTTGTGATGGAAATGAGTGGTGGTGATATTGCCACATAATCCAACTTAATGCAAAAATTACAAGTTACTATTCATCCAAAATTAGATTGTAATTTTGACTAGTTTTTGGACTGAATCTTGAAAACTATTCAACACGGAAGTTGTAGGGAATTCTCTGAAATTTCCGACGATATAAAATCACAACAATCGGAGTTCGTATAAAAAAGTTACAGCTAAAATACAGAATAGCTGCCTGTTGACTCGGATGAATAGTAAATGTGCTAAAATTGAAAATTTATATGGGACCTCTGGTAGAGATTCCTAAGGTGTGAAACCTATTTTTATATTATTTTATGAATTCTAACATATCATGCATGATAATTCACTATACCAGATATGACCGAACTGACCGGAACGTTACACCATATTCCACGATCTAGAATTAGAAAACTATTATCAACACTTAAGGGAATTCAAAGAGGTATGTAATACATGCACAGGCCAAAATCGCAACATAAATATAATTCGACTCAAGTTTTTTCTTTTTTCTTTAAAGGATAAAGCTAAAATTTGGTTGTAAAATCTTAGGTCAGAATCATCAGAACATGAAATGATTTATAAAAGTAATTTCTAAGAAAATTAGTTCCTTCGCACATGAGAAACTCCTTTAAGAAGAGAATCACATCGTTCACACAAGAGTCAAGAGAAACCATTTATCAATATCGGGAGAGATTTAAAAAATGATAAATATTTGCCCACATCACGGGCTTAACACCCCAAAGTAGGCAAGTAATGGAAATGATGTGTTTAGGGATAAAAGTCTCGAAAATGCACTAGATTACCTAGAACACAAAGCAAATAATGCACAATACTAGGACCCAATTCACACTTATGAGTCGTCTGTTAAATCACAGTCATCTGGTAGAGACATGTGTTAGAGTTGGTTCTTGGAGCATCAATCCGAATAATGTATTGTACATTTTATTATTTATTAATAAAATAACTATATTTTCATTTCATACCTTATTAATGGTATTGTCATTATACATATTAAATTGATGTATAAATATGCTAAGAATGACATCGACCTTAGAATAGTCTTGTAGTAATACTGGACATTATGTGGTCCGACATTGGGATAGTATTACTGTTATAAACTATTCTTAAAGTAAATATTTATAGTCGTTAGTTTTGGAATACAGTCGAATTCCTATAACATAGAAGAATATCACATGTCGTATATTGGAATTAGAGTTCCAATGGTTTAACCCGATGTACCATGAGCTTTGAAAGCTCGTATAGACGTGTGGGTATTGGTTGGACCGAATATTGAATGACTCACAGGTGATTCCTAATAGTTGAAAGTACACACCACCGTCAATAGGAATCTCCTCGAGTCGAGTAGCATATGTAATCATTTGACTATATGATAACATTGATTTTGTGTGAGATCCTCCACACTTTGATGTTAAAACTTTGACCAAAGTCGATCACCTAGGGTGGATCGCATATATCAGAAATGGTTTCTGATTAGTTGTAAAGAATCATGGACATGTCGACATGAGATGTACGCCTCGAAAACTTGACGGTGTATTCTATGTTTCCTAAGCACAACTCGGATAGCCTACGACGGAGGGATTGATAAACATATCTGATGTCATCGACTTGTATAGTTCATAAATGTTGTTCGCGTTCTTCGCGAATTCGGAGGTGGCCGAATTACGTTTGCGTACATATTAGCTAGGCTTATATGACGAAGATGTCTGAACTTAGAGAGTCTCAATATGAAGTATACTCGTTGAGCACTTGGGTAGCCTATTAATTTTGATAAAAGATAATATTCGATATTATAATTATCAACTAAGATAATATATAACATTGATTATTTATTTTGACCTAATTGGATTAATTCAATAATTACACAAAGGCTTAATTGTAAATTCATAAATATCTCTACCATTTGAGGATATTTTAGTAATTTCAAATATGTAATTATAGATGTTTTGACTTGATTTAATTGGATTAAATCAAAGTTGAAGACATGTAACTAATCCATTAATTAAGCTTTGTCTTGATTTAATTGGATTAAATCAAAGTGATAGACAAATGTGATTATTCACACCTAATTATACATATTTGGACAAATTAGATTAAGCTCACATAAAAGTTGATTAGAATTTTTATTAATTAAAAATTGCCCAATTTTGGCTATAAATAGCAAGCTTGAGCAAGGTTTTAATTAAGCTTGTGAAAGCTAAATACAAGTTATTCTTGGAGAAATTAGCCTAAGTTAGAGAAGTGTTTTGAGAAGCTTTGGAAGTTCTCTACAATATTTCATCTAGGAGAAATCAAGATTGGATCTTGGAGTGAAGCTTGCTTATTGAAGTCAAGCTTGCAAACCTTGAAATTTCTCCAACTACTTCAACAAATGAGAAGGAGATTGGATCTTTGTATCAAGCTTACTATGTAATATTTGATCTTCTCATGAGTTATGCTATTCATTAGTGAGTTTTCATTAGTGAGACATATAGTGATGAATTATGTATTGGATGCATGATTACATAGCTTAAAATTGAAATAAAGCTAAAGAATTGTGTTATGATGCTTTGGTAGTATAAACACAATATGCTTGTAATTAGGTCAAATATGTTCATGTTGAACATGAAACACTTAATAAGAGTTTGGAACTCTAGATTAAAGCTTAGAGCTATGGCTACCATTCTAGAATCAATTGACCACCTTTGGGTGAACTAGAATTGTTCATAAGACATTTCATAATGAGATTCTAAATTGGTTTTGTTTGATTCAAACAAATACATATAAAAGTATATTAGTTGTATAACATGTGTTGTGGTTGGTTTTAATGTTAAAATTGGTTTTAAGGTGTATTGAAATGATAGGAGAAATTGGAAGTGTTAGGATTGATTTGAAGGTTGAAATTGCTCATTGCCCAGGGGAGCGTCCCGACACTAACCTTCTAACATCGCGACACTGAGCATCAAACATCCGGGCGTCGTGACTCTCACCCTTGCGCGTCGCGACTTCGAGACGTTGAGCTCTCGCACATTAGAAAATATCAAAGTCAGCTGGGAGTAAATCGAATTCAAAATCTGTGACGGTATACAAGATCAAGTAGTGTCAAAATTCAATGTATGAAATTTCCAATTCGGTAATCTGTTGGAAATCAATTCTTTTATAAAAGTAAACAGTTATGCAGAATGATCATCATGAAAATATCCATACAACTAAGAAATCAAATTCAAATCAACGGATTCCATAATTAGTGAAATCAAAACTCATGTACTCTATAAAATTGTAAAACTCTTGTGTAAACTTTTGAATCTTTATAGTTAGAAATCATATAAAACTTTCTAAATCCTTTCATCTGAAAACTTTTAGAGTCACTGTAATAACTTGGTGATTATGGGCATTACATATCACCGTCCCTCTAAGCACATGTCTGAAATCCTTTGTAAAATCTGATGTTTATGGGCGTATGTATCGCCGTCCCCTAAACACCTAACTAGTGCCATGAGATGTTACGTATCGCCGTCCCCCACGACACTAAGGCTGAGATCTAAGGGCGTTACGTATCGCTATCCTCTTAGTCCCGAATCTGGATCTGAACTAGAGTTTAGAGGTGTTACGTATCACCGTCCCCCTAGCCCCGAATATGTATATGTCCATGTCACTGAAACTAGGATCCAGAGGCGTTAGGTATCACCATCCTCTTTGTCCTGGATCTATATATGTCCATGTCACTGAAAATGGGATCCATGGCATTCCGTATCGTCGTCCCCCTGGTTCTGGATATGTATTTGTCCATGTGCACTGTGTCTCTCTTTGGGTATGTAAAATACATATGCATTATCATAGAAACCAAATGAACATGTAGTCCATGCATGCGATGCAATACAATGATCCATATACACATCAACACAGTCATCCATAATCAATCACAAGCTGGTGACATCTCAGTCATCACATACATACAAAGTGGGCTCATGCCTTATTTCAACAAACACATTCATATGAAAATTTCTCACATGTGTCATCAAATATATCAACATATTTCATACAACTAAACCACACTTAGATCAAAACTGTTCCAGCCCAAAAACCAAGTTGTAGTTTGGAAAACTTCATTAAAACTCTTTTACATCATGAGTACTGAAACATGTTTTACTTAAAGATATGCTTATCTTTGAAAATGAAACGACATGTTATACTAAACTTTTCATGCTGAAACTAGCTTATTAAAACTTAAACATAACAATATATCAAACATAATCAATCAAACGTAATGTCATCACCAAACAATTATCAGAATCATCATTGGGAAACATATCTCTGGTGTGGAGTTTGACTGCATAAGTTATTGACTATACTTCTTAAAAATCTAATTACAGAAACATCAGCTATGTCTGTTTTTAATCCTCAATACCAGAATACGTGTCACTGTGACATCAAAGACTCACACTAATGCTGGTACATCTATATCTGTAAATCAAGTGTCAATTTCGTATATGTTTCTCTTATAGCTTGTGTTGATGGTGTTTTCAGGCACTATATTATTTAAGCAGCACGACAGGGGCAAGAAGGTAAAATCTCATTCTTACTCAGGATCATTGATGCCGACCCGACCCATGGAAAGCCAGCAGCAAGGACCCGATCACTTTGCAATAAGAGGCGGAGCACCTTATGGTTACAGACCGACCACAACAGGAAGAGACCGATCACTTTATGATCGGCAGCCGAGCACTTTGGTGCGAATAACCGAGCATTATCAGATCGACAGCAGTATTCTCAATTCAAAGGACTATCATGACCGACCCCATGAAGACCGACCAGATGGCGATACATGCTCCGGAAGATAACTCCTTATTCTTACGGATAAGAAGACAGTCCTACCTTCATAAGGGATACTGATGAAAGACAGTATTCTAGAAGGATAAAGGAAGAAGAGATAGATTTGATAAAGGTTTCCTTGTGGGAACATGAGATTATTTCAAATAGGAATCCATATACTAGAAGGAGTCTGATTTCTTCACTATTATAAATAGAAGGGTAGATTATGTGTAAGGGTATCAGAATCAAAAAAGTTGTAAAGAGGACAAGAAATACGAGTTTCAAGCAATAAAAGTATAGTCCTGTTTGTATCCGTGGACGTAGGTCGGATAAAAATCCGCCGAACCACGTTAAATCTCATTGTTTGATTGGCGCATTATCTACCTTCTGCTAAGTTTGCTTTTGGTTTCCCCCATAACCAAACAAATTCACTATTGAAGGAGGATTGCCTCGGGAGTGATATTCTCGTATTGCCCTGAGACCAAAATCCACTGTCAACAGTTGGCGCCGTCTGTGGGGAAAACGAAACAAAAAGCAGTTCGCGTAGTAAGATGATGGCAGAAGGCGGAAATCACCAATTGTCGGGAGTCCGGCTACAGATTGGATGAAGAAGATGGAAGAAAGTATGAAATCCATAGTGGATCGGCTGGAGAGAATGGAGGGAACAAACAAAGAGAGACCAGACGTCAGAACCAGTCGAAGAAAAAGTGAAAGAGCAGAAGGGAAAAAGGTGATAGACACAAGTGAAGACGATAGACCTAGGAGGAGGGGCCCCTATGGGATAAAATCCGTAGTTGTAGAAAAAGATTCACAAATTGAGGACACGTGGGAAGAAGAAGAAGAAGGAATACCATCACCGGATCCCTCCTATGACAGTCTCCGCGACTCCAGAAGAGAGGACATGGAGCATAGCGAAAGTGTACGAGAAATTCCAAGGCATGAGGAACACCGCACCCGGGGCAATAGACGCACAGAGGGGCACAGAAACGACATGGCGGCACAAGCAGTGAAATAAAGTCTTGGTTAAAAATGAGATGACCAAGTGGGGAGTAGGCCTCAAGACCGATGCAAGTGATGCCCGGGACAGTGAGGAGGAATCTCCCCTCACGGAAGAAATAAAATCGGTAAAATCCCAAAGCGATTCAACATGCCGACCATGGCACCTTACAAAGGCCACTCTGACCCGAAATCGCACATCGAAAGCTTTGTCCTGTTGATGGAAGTCCAGGAGTGGTAGGAGATGCCATCTGCAAAGTGTTCCCACTAACTCTAGGTGGACCGCCATCCTATGGTACAGAAGTATGGCCCCGGGGAGCATCGGAAGCTTCACACAGCTCAAAAGGTCGTTCGTTCGACACTTCAAAGGGGCTTGCGTCCCCAAGAAGACAATTGGATAATTAAGGCTTATGAAACAAGGAGACGACGAGCCCCTAAAAATTTTCATCGATAGGTATCACAATATGGTACTCGAGGTCGGAGAGTACGAGTCCAAAGAGGCCCTGTAAAGTTTAAAGGGAGCCCTAAGGGTCGGAAGACTATGGACTCACCTAAGAATCCAAGACACACCAGATTATGCCACCGCTCTAGAGGTAGCCCGAAAATTTATCTTGTTAGAAAGTGAATAAAAGATCTCCCGAAGGGGGACAGCCATTCGAGAAATAACAACAAGAACAGAGCCCCCCCCCCAAAACCCAAAGAATTCAAACCGATACCTCGAAGAGATCAGGAAAGAGGGGTCGCGACCCAGGTGAATCATGCAGTCCGAGAAGAAGCATATATTCCCCTGAGCAAGCCACCTGGGCAAATCATCATGGACATACAGGAAAAAGGCCTCTTGATAGAACCCGACCTCAGGAGATTCCCCCCAGATAAAAGGAACCAGAAGTCTTACTGCGTACATCATAATCTGAGGGGGCACATAACGGACGAATGCAAGGATCTGCGGGAACAGATGGAGGACCTAGCCTGAAATGGGTATCTAAATAATTATATCAACCATGAGGCCATGGCTGCCAGACAGAGGGCACGAGGCCGGCATGTGAACATCATCACAGGAGGGAAAACACTGGCCGGAGACTCTAACCGGTCAAGAAAAAGCTATAGCCGAATATAGGGGACAGAAGTGCTGGAAACGGAAAAGTCCCCAGTACCACGAGGAAGTCGGCCGGTTCCCATAATGTTCACCGACGAGGACGCTCGAGGGGTGAGTTTCCCCATGACGATGCGCTAATAATCAAAGCCACAATCAGTGGGACAGAGGTAGATAGAATCATGGTGGATCCCGGAAGCGTAGTAGACATAATCGCCAAGGAAGCTTTAGAAAGCCTGGGATTGGAGTACATAACCCTAACTAATGACGGCACCCCCTGTACGGTTTTGGAGGCTCAACGGTCATCCCGATGGGGAGAATACAACTAGCAACAACCATCAGAACTCACCCCAGGACCCGGACAGTTATGGTAAACTTCACTGTGGTGGACTGCCTGAAAAGTTACCAAGTTTTATCGGCCGACCTTTTATGATGAAAAAAAAGGCTGCGATGTCATGCTATCACTTAAAACTAAAGTTCCCCACCCGGGAAGGGATTGGAATCGTGTGCGGGAGTCAAAAGATAGCCTATAGCTGCTTTGCCACTCTCTCACGAGAGACCATCTGCATTGAAGAAGGCACCAAGAAGAGGCAGAGGGGCGAGAACGAGAGGAAGGAACCAGGTCCCCGCCCGGATAAAGTTGCTCAGCTAGGAACAGCTGAAGAGTTAGAAGAAATAAAACTGTTCGGACCGAAAAAAGGCATAAAGATAGGGGGAAACTTGGACGAAACCCTAAAAAGGGCCTGCTAGAATGTCTACGGGAATACCCCGACATCTTCGCGTGGGGACACAATGACATGCCCGGGATTGACCAAAATTCATCAGTCACCGCTTAGCAGCAAACCCGTCACTAAAACCGGTCAAACAAAAGAGAAGGATCTTCAATCAAGAACGGTGCAGAGCGGTGGCATCCGAGGTGGAAAAAATGTTAAAACCGGCTTCATTAGAGAAGTAAGTAAAGTACCCCGAGTGGGTGTCAAACGTAGTATTGGTAAAGAAGTCCAATGGAAAATGGAGGATGTGTGTAGATTTCACCGACCTCAATAAGGCGTGTCCAAAAGATAGCTTTCCTCTGCCAAATATAGATCAACTGGTAGACGCAACTGCCTGCCAAGGACTACTAAGCTTCATGGATGCCTTCTCAGGGTACAATCAGGTCAGGATGCATCCTGCAGACGAGGAGAAAACCACTTTTATCACCGATCAAGGACTGTACTGCTACAAGGTAATGCCTTTCGGACTGAAGAACGCATGGGCAACTTTTCAAAGGTTAGTAAACAAAATCTTCAAACCACTCATCGGCACTTCAATGTTGGTATATGTGGACGACATGATAACAATGTCCAGAGAACCAAGAGATCACGTAACTGACCTAAAGAAAACCTTCGAGTTGCTGAGAAAAACACAATTTAAGACTCAATCCAGAGAAGTGTGCATTCGGAGTGGCCTCATGGAAAATTTCTAGGCTACATGGTGAGCTCCCGAGGCATAGAAGCCAACCCCAGAAGATACAAGCCGTGCTAGATTTGACATCCCCAAAACAATTAAAGAGGTGCAAGGTCTAACAGGCAGGGTCGCCGCGCTCAACCGATTCATCTCTCGGGCGACCGACAAATGCCACCCCTTCTTCAAAGTCATCAAGAAGGCCCAAAAGGGGATCGACTGGACATCGGAATGTGAGGAGGCCTTCCAGCAGCTAAAACAATATCTAGCACAGCCCACACTCCTGGCTAAACCTCTCCTAGGAGAGACATTATACTTGTACTTGGCTGTTTCAAAACACGCAGTGAGTTCGGTATTGGTGCAAGAGGCCGACCAGATCCAGAGACTGGTATACTATGTCAGCAAAGCTCTATTGGATGCAGAGACCCGATATCCCGTGCATGAACTAGTCGCACTATCCTTGATCACTGCAGCACGAAAATTACGACCCTACTTCCAGGCCCACCCTATCGGAGTTTACACCAATTACCACCTGCGGCAGATCTTGCAAAAACCAGAAACCTCGGAAGGTTAATGAAATGGTCGGTGGAGCTAAGCGAGCACGACATTTCCTACCTCCCAAGGATAGCAATAAAAGGGCAGGCCTTGGCAGATTTTGTTGCGGAACTCGCGGAACCCCAAATATTGACCACAGAGGAAAGCAAATGGGAAATGTCAGTGGATGGGTGCTAGCTCACAGGGCAATGGGGCAGGAATCGCGCTGAAAAAACAGTAAAGGAGAAGAAGTGTTGCTTGCCTTAAAATTTACTTTCAAAGCCACAAACAATGAGGCCGAATACGAAGCAATTTTGGCTGGATTAAGGCTATGCACAGTAGTGGGAGTCCACAACGTGGTAGTAAGAAGTGACTCTCAGCTAGCCATTCAACAATTAAAGGGAGAATTTCAGGCCAGGGAGCCGACTATGATAGCTTACTTAGCCGAAGTAAAAAAGTTGATGGAGAAAGTGGGGAACGTACGCTTCAAACAAATCGGACGAGAAGACAACTGTGAAGCAGACTCCCTGGCCCGGCTCGCATCCTCAATGAAAACCGAGGACCCCAGAATAATCCCTCTCATATGCCTCCGAGAAAGAAGCATAGGGGAGCTGAAGGTAGATATAGTAGAAGAGGAAGGCAAAAACTCATGGATGCAACCGATTAGGAGATACCTGGAAACATGGGAAACCCCTAAAGACAAAAAGGAGGCCAAGAAACTAAAATTCAAGAGCACCAAGTTCTCCCTGATCGAAGGGGTGCTCTACCGGAGAGGCTATACCGTACCCCTCCTGAGATGTTTAACAGAGGAGGAAGCAGATTATGTGCTCAGAGAAATTCACACGGGCATCTGTGGAAGTCACGCCAGAGGAAGATCAATCGCCTTTAAAGCCTTAAGACAAGGATTTTACAGGCCGACCATGCATCAGGACGGTGTGAGGAAAGCCCAGAAATGCGAAGGTTGTCAGAAAAATGCCAACATCCACCATCAACCGGCAGAACAATTAACCACCATGTCTAGCCCCTGGCCATTCGCGCAGTGGGGGCTAGATATCATAGGGCCAATGCCAAAAGGGCGAGGGCAGACGAAGTATGCAATCGTGGCCATAGACTATTTCACAAAATGGGCAGAAGCCGAACCGCTATCCACCATCACGGAGAAGAAGGCCACAGAGTTTGTAAAGAAGAACATTATCTGTAGGTTCGGAATCCCCCGGGCGATCATCACCGACAACGGGAAACAATTCGATAGCAAATGATTCAGGAAGCTCTGCGAATACCTCCAGATCGCTTTAAAATTCGCCTCGCCAGCCCACCCCAAGTCAAACGGACAGGTTGAGGCAACAAACAAGACCATCAAGGCAAACCTTAAAGCTCGGCTCGGATCATGCAAAGGCTTATGGGTCGAAGAATTACCAGAAGTGCTATGGGCACATCGGACGACCTACAAAGATTCCACAGGGGAAACACCATTTTCCCTATCATACGGATGTGAGGCCGTCATTCCAGCAAAAATCAGGGTAGCAACTCACATGGTCCGCCACTTTAGGAATGAGCAGAATGAAGAACTTATCAAAAACCACCTCGACCTGATCGAGGAAAGGAGAGAAAAATCAGCTATGAAAGCAGCATTCTACCAATAAAGAATGGCCCGCTTCTACAACAGAAGAGTTTGGACCCGCTCCTTCCTCTTGAGCGACTTAGTATTAAGAAGGGTCACCTTAAACACCCGACGACCAGAGGAGGGCTCGTTAGGTGCCAAGTGGGAAGGGCCCTACAAAATCACAGAGGTAGTAAGGTCAGGGGCTTACATCCTAGAACAGCTGGACGTCACAAGATTAAAAAAACCATGGAATGCCGAGATGTTGAGAAAATACTTTCAGTAAATTCTCCATCCATTCTTTTCTTTTGCAGCAACCCGATAAGGGACGAAAATTCGATTAAAGCCTCTCTCAAAATGGCCCGCAGAGAGTTGTAAGAAGGGCATTATGTCCCCGAATATAAATAAAACTTTCTTTTCCAAAATTTTCCACCCACTCTTCTAAAAAATATAAATTTTGTGAACCATATTCAAAGCTGGGGACATACTCAATACAACGGTCCAGGTTCAAAAGCACAAAACCCGCAACCACCCAACCACGGCTACCACCATAAAGAAACACAAGTCACACCAGAATCAGTCAATTCCATACAAGCATTAAATAGCAGGGACGAAAGTGAATCAGAGTATAAATCCGTGAGAAGCATAGCACGGGGATGGATGATACCCCTGTGCCGATTGCTCGCTCCAGTGGTACCGAACATAAGGAGGAATATGCCCTTAATGTTTCAAATCCTCGGGCCGGATTACGTTCCGCCGAGGCCACTGCGACAATCGGCTCGGGGCTGGATCTTGTTCCGCCGAGGCCGCTTGACTATTCAGCTCGGGGTCGGGTTACGTCCCACCGAGTCATGCTCATTGGTCAGGGGACGGGACATTCCCCCAAACCAAGTTTTCTTTAAGCTCGGGGTCCTCAAAATATTCAGGGACATACTCGATGTATAAGATCCGTGAGAAGCATAGGACGGGGATGGATGATACCCCCGTGGCGATTGCTTGCTCCAGTGTTACCGAACATAAGGAAGAATATGCCATTAATGTGTCGAACACTCTTTGATCCTCACTTACCCGATGTAGTGGATCCGTGGGAAAGCATAGCACGGGGAGTGATGAGGCCCCCGTGACGATTGCTAGCTCCAGTGATGCCGAACCTAAGGAGGAATGTGCCCTTAGTATCCCGTACACTCTTTGATCCATTCATCATTTGGATCCAAGAGAGGCGCAACACGGGGATGCATTGTGCCCCTGTAGCGTGTGCCTGCTCCAGCGTGGTAAGGAGGAGCCCTCGTACAATACACAGGCTCCACAGTGACCCGACGTGTAGAGGATGTGCCCTTGCCATTTAAACGCTCTACTGATCCAAATCCTGGTTCTCCGGGACACTGAATTGAAAGATTCAGAATTATGTTTTGGAGGCCTCAGACAGGACGATGTTCAGAGGTATTCGTGCTATTGTTTACACTCTTTTGGTTTTATTTTCCAAAATTTTGTTTTTTGTTTTTTCATCGGTCTGAAAAGGGGACGCCCAAGACAGATTCGATAGGGCATCAAAGGTTGATTCCCTTCTCTTCGGAGCAAGTCCCAATGATTGTTCGGCTCGGGACTGGACTTGTTCCGCCGAGGCCACTTTATTAATCAGCTCGGGGCTGGATTCGTTCCGCCGAGACCACTTGGATATTTGGCCCAGGGCTGGATTTTGTTCCGCCGAAGCCATTTAGTTATCAGGCTCGGGGCTGGATTACGTTCCGCCGAGGCCATTCAGTTATTCGGCTTGGGGCGGGATTTCGTTCCGCCGAGGCCACTTGGTTATACAGCTCGGGGTCGGACCAAATCCCACTGAGTCTATCTTTTGGACTAGGGACGTAACATTCCCACAGGGCCAAGTGTTTCTTACAGCTCGGGGTCGGGTTACGTCCCACCGATTGCATCTCACCATCCGTGTACTCCACAACTCAGAGTCAATCCTCGACCACTGAATAAATTGGGTCTCGGTTCGTATTACCCACTCACGACGAGCCTTAAATAAATCATTTGAAGAACACCCAGAACAAGGACAGAAGAGAAAAGCAGAAAATAATATAATATATATATATAATATATATATAATTATATATATATATATATATATATATATTAAAAAAAAGATATATGAAGTGTTATTACAAAAAAATATATGAAGTGTTATTCAAAAAAAAATATGTGAAGTATACACTGGGCCTGTCCGGGTTACCCCTTTTCAATCAACCCGCACAGGGGCAAGAAGTTCTTCCTCGGCTGGTTCAGACAATGGACGGATCGACTCGGTCTCAGGAGGGGGGACATCAGCTTCAACCTCGACAACATGGGAGGCCCCTACTTCAAGGATATGAGGTGGAATCTCAGGATAGTCCTCGCCAGGAGCAGGAACCTCAGGTCGGTCTTCTTGGGAACCTGCGGGACCGGAGCAACAGAAATCGGGTCGGGATCCATCGCTTCCTCAGAAGAAGGGGGAGCCACTTCTGAAACTCCTCCTCAGAAATTTCCCCTTTACAGAAACGGATGGCTGCATGGATCGGCCCAATATCAAGGTCAGGCAGCACCATTGGTATAATTTCAGCACAATCACCGACCCCTTCAATACGAATTGAGTCCCTCTCGGCCTCCCACTCAAGCTCTATATCCTTGAGATCGGCACGGGCCCATCTCAGTTCCTCCTCATTGGCCCGCAGCTTATACTCCACGCTGCCTATTTCCACCTTGAGGATTCCAATCTCAGTCCGGGCGTCCACCAAACTCGTCTTAGCTTCTTCAGCGTTCTTGCGCTCTAGAGTAGCAGCAGACTTAAGAGCTTTGTTTGTTTTGACAGCATCAACCGCAGCCAGCTCATGATCCATATTCCTCTCTTCAGCACTAGCCACATTGGCCTCCACTTCAGAAAGACGATTCTAAAGCCTTTGGGCTTGGCCGCTTTCGGACAAAAGGCTTATAAATAGGTCCTTATTCTTGGCCGCCAAATAATTTGCCTGCCGAGAAGAAAAAAGAAGTTAGAAAAATAAAAACAAAGTCTGAAAGACACCACGGATATAGAAGAGAAGTAAAAAAAGTGACATGGGCCAGCTGAGAGCACAACTTTGCAACTACCTCCTCGGGTGAAAGGTCCTCAAACCTCGGAATATTCTCAGGAGGTACGGCCCCGGCCAGCTCATTGAAAGCCGGTACCAAATGGGAAGTGGCCTCCCTAATATTCTTCCCAAGATCATCAATTCCAAGAACCACAGCACCCTTCAGTTTCTTGGAAGGACCCTCCTGCCGAACTGGAGCTTCTCTGCTCGAAGCCTCCTCCTCCTCCAATTCCCGCCTCAATTGAGTATCCACAGCGCTTCCTCCTCCTGGAAGGTCTTGGAGGGCTATCAGGACGGGTAACACCCATTGGAAGCACCCCAGAAGGAGAAGACCGACCTTGGGGGCTCGGATGCCCCATCTCTTCAGCCACTATCCCGGCCTCAGAAGTTTCAGGTCATTTCCGAGAAGTACCAGCTCCACCTGGGCTAGTTTTCTTCGCGGCACCGGTCAACCGATCGAGGTACTTTGGTCTCTTCGACATACCTGCAAAAAGCAAAGACAAAAAGAAAGGTTCATGACCTAAGCATACAAAAAAAAAAGACGACATCAGACATGATAAAAAAAAACAAGGGAGTTGGTTAGAAGATCAACAGACATCTACCTATCCGACCTGAGACCTTAGGAGGAACGGTCCGAACAAGTCCCAATTCAAAAAATGCCAAATCATTTACGAACTCCCTCCAATGAGCGGCATACCGCCGAGCCCAGAATACCTGCTTCCGGACCTGGTGGGAGACCTTGGGAGCATCCCTCCAACAGGCTAGGAGGAATAGAAAAAAGGGGTAAGAATCCAAACATAAAAAAAAAAACTAAAGGGCAGAAAAGCTAAAGGTTAACCTCCTAACCTCCCGCTCTAAAGATGTCCGGAACCAAGATCTCCTCTCCATCCGATCTCAGGGTCCATCCCCAATCACCAGTGGCCCAGAACCAAAGATCTTTGAAATTCTTATCGGAGTCAGGGAGTTTTTTGACGACGTTTGACAAACTGTCGAAAGCAGAAAGGTAGTACCAACCGTGGTGAGTCTTCGGGTTGGCCTTCAACCGATATAACCTCTTCACTTCTTCAAAAGAAGGTTCGCCAAGCCCCGCCCGATGCCAAGCTACATACAACCCGGCCAAAATCCTCCAACTGTTTAGACTTAGTTGACAGGGGGCGATCTCCATCTCGGTCAGCATCCAGGCAAAGTAGGGTTGAATTGGTAACCAGAGCCCGCACTCAAAGAAAGCTGGAAGAAGGGCCACGGAACCATCGTCGGGCTGACTGGCACGATCACATGGAAGAGGGACCTCAAGAGCAATATCTATAGGGATGTCATATCGTTGCCGAAGCAGTGCTAGATCATCCTCGGTTATCTTAGAGGGCCGAGCCATATCCAGAGCCGAGCTGTCAAAATCACCGGGCTCCGGATCCTTCCAGGAACCCTCTGGTGGTAAGTATCTTGTTTGATTTCGGAAGGGGTGGGGGTAGTATCAAGGTCTTCCACGCTGGGTGCTCCCGAGCCAGAAGAAAGCTCTTCAGCAATGGGGGCCAAGGGTTTAGCAGGGTTTTCAGGGGAAGAACTGCCATCAGACATCCAAGACGTCCGAAAAATAAAAGGGCAAGGTCAGTCTACAACCATATTCTTGAAAAAATGACCAAGGGATTCGCAGGCTATCCTAAAGTTTCCAGAAAAAACTAAATTTATGAAGTTCTAAGCGCCCTAAGCAAAGTATTCAATAAAATCTCTCCCTAGTAAGTATCAAAACAAATGAAAAGAAGAAACAGCAAAGCACGGCAAGCAAGAAAAAGGGAAGAGGAAGAAGGTCGTTCGGGAAACTTACTTGATCTACGCTCAGAAAAGCGGCGAATACGTCAAAGAACTTTTTGAGAAAAACTAAATCAGATGCTTCGTAGCCGAAAGGAAGAAGAGTTTTTGAAATTGATAGGATTTTTGCCAAACAGATGCAAGGATATCGGTTCACCTTCCCATTACAACGTCAGAATAATTCCAACCATCGGATCGTAATAGAGTCCCGGATGGACGCCAAGTGTCAACTGCAAAAGAGGTCTGCCAAAATCAAACAAACGAGATCAGGCGCACTATTAAGACGCCTCTGCACGGTCGATTTTCTCCTGCTTTTGGCGGGAACCCGACGGATGTTCAACAAGTGTCAGACTCAGAAAAAACCCTAAAGGTGATTTGATGGGCATTTAAACGGACATGACGGTTGCACGTCTCAAGAAAAGATACTTAAAAAGAGGCAACGGAAAATTTTAATTCGATTCCGGATCGACCACCGAGCAAACTAATCAACACACCATCTTTATATAGTTCCCGGCACCAACTTGCATACTCGTTGGAACCGAGAACTATGGGACAGATGTTGATGGTGTTTTCAGGCACTATGTTATTTAAGCAGCAGACAGGGGCAAGAAGGTAAAATCCCATTCTTGCTCAGGATCATTGATGCCGACCCGACCCATGGAAAGCCAGCAGCAAGGACCCGATCACTTTGAAATAAGAGGCGGAGCACCTTATGGTTACAGACCGACCACAACAGGAAGAGACCGATCACTTTATGATCGGTAGCCGAGCACTTTGATGCGAATAACCGAGCATTATCAGATCGACGACAGTATTCTCAATTCAAAGGACTATCATGACCGACCCCATGAAGACCGACCAGATGGCGATACATGCTCCGGAAGATAACTCCATATTCTTACGGATAAGAAGACAGTCCTACCTTCATAAGGGATACTGATGAAATACAGTATTCTAGAAGGATAAATGAAGAAGAGATAGATTTGATAAAGGTTTCCTTGTGGGAACATGAGATTATTTCAAATAGGAATCCACATACTATAAGGAGTCTGATTTCTTCACTATTATAAATAGAAGGGTAGATTATGTGTAAAAGGGTATCATAATAAAAAAACTTGTAAATAAGACAAGAAATACGAGTTTCAAGCAATAAAAGTATAGTCCTGTTTATATCCGTGGACGTAGGTCGGATAAAAATCCGCCGAACCACGTTAAATCTCATTGTTTGATTGGCGCATTATCTACCTTCTGCTAAGTTTGCTTTTGGTTTCCCCCATAACCAAACAAATTCACTATTGAAGGAGGATTGCCTCGGGAGTGATATTCTCGTATTGCCCTGAGACCAAAATCCACCGTCAACAGCTTGCTATCTAGAAACCTGACACTATGCATACTTTCATACAATCTATTTCTATACGTGCTCTTTACGAATCTCACTGATTGTACCTATCGAAACTCTCATTTCATGCTTTCTAAAACTCCACAACTACTGTTACATATTTTTATGAGCCTGCAATATATACACATATCTATAAACATATCTAAACACACAATCAACTATCGCACCTTCTCTACCTAAGAAGAGTTCACAGTGAGGTACTTACCTGGAGTCCATGCTATCCTTTCCTTTTTTTTTGATCTGTAACACAAAATACAGACGGTTATGATTGTTAATCATGGTAAACTAACTGATAGCATAAACTCCCCAACTTTCCGGGAAACCCAAATTCAATATGGTTTCAGTGATTTCAATTTCATTTCTTATAATACATCCAATAAAACATATTCGTACATTAGATTTCATTTCCGGCTAAAATCCAGCAAACCTTCCGAAAAGTCCGAAAACGTTGCGAACGAATCCGAAACTTTTCAGATCCTTCCCGTTCCACTTGGAACACATCTAATACTAATATTACATCATTATACATTCTTCTATGTCAATATAGTAGCTCAAATATGTAAATTACGCGTTTTCGAAAAATCATCCGTAAAGTTTTCGAAAATACTGTGGAAGGATCCTAAGCCCTCCGAACCTCTCTGGAATTACTCAAATAATATCGTATCATCATAATTAATCTATATCTTTAATTACGTTCATCAAAGCACAGATGCATGTGAAACGCGATTTTACCGGAAACTCGTTTTATTTATTGGATCGATCAAATTCGCTCTGATTTCTCTTGGATTCTATCATATACACATATTCCATATACTAATGCTCAAACAATTCAATTTATATCATAATGCTACTCTACGAAACTATTAGAAACATCCGAACATTTAACGATAAACTTGAAATTAGCGGATTTTTACCGATAGGTCTTACCGAGATTTCGAGGGCATATACGGACTCCAAACGATCTCACGAACTCGTTGGAATCGACGGAAATTCGATCGGAGCTACTGTTCCTTCATGGGTCACTATTCACCAACGCTTTCTTTCTCGTTTTACGTGCAACCATGCACAGAACGAAAAATCCATCACTGTCAACTTGTAGTACTCTCCGAGAGGTTCGATTTGGCGGGTGGCTCGGGCCGTGAAATGAAGCGACGAGTCAGGATCAGAAATTTAAAGCCCCGTTTTTTGCTTCATTTTCTCGCCGCTCCGACGGCCAAAATGAGAATCGCCGGCCACAACGGGGCCGGCCTGGTCCGGACAAAGCCAGCGGTGCCGGCGCGCACCGCTGGGGGTGGCCGACCGGCCATCCGCAGGCCCCATTCCTTTCTCTCTCTTCTCCATTCTCTCACGTTTTGTCACTTTGTGTATATAACTTGGGGGTCTTTTTACAATAATCTGAAACTGTTGGTTTTTTATAATATAATTTTCGAAAATTGTAATATGGTCATCGTATTATTGCACTTTGGCCCCTAACATAAGGCTGAAACTGAAATCAGCTAGATCGAGGCCTTTCTACTCGAAATTTGGAAACGTGTTCAACACAAAAGTTGTTCGTCTCAGAAAAACGAGTCTGATGGTTTAAGAATCACCTCGATCTGAATTCGGTTGCTACTTTTATAACCGAAATAATAAAATTTCTTCGTATATAATAATATACGTAATTCGCGTAAGAAGTTTTTTATGTCACACGATTTCTAATGCATCAAATCTCTATTTTAAAAATATTATGAGCTGCATTTCAACACTCAAACTCTTATTATCTGATATAGTCTCATTCCGAATTTCTGGATATTACAATGTTATTACTTGTTTATTATATTTTTATTATTTATTGTTATATTAGAGTCTTAACTCTCAATAAACAGTCCTTAGATCTGCCATCGTTGATTCATATTGATTGGCATTGATTCCACTTGATCCCCACAATTTATATTGTTGCTTATTTAATTATGCACTTAATCATTAAATAAATTAATTGGGAAATAATAATAATAGTAATAATAATAATAATACTAATAATACTAATAATAATAATAATAATAATAATAATAATAATAATAATAATAATAATTTATGTGTTCTAAAAAGAAATTTTTTTTTTATATTTTAAATCACAAGAGTGGATCTCTTAACCTCAGTATTTTATTTTATTATTACAACGTCCAATTTAATTGCCCATAACTCCATTTAATTTTGCCATTTTTTATTTTATTATTGTATTGTTATTTTATTCTAGTAAATCTATTCCCTTTAAATCGATCCCGGACTCACCGGGTTATTTTATTACTTCTACTTCCTTATACTTGGGAGTAAAGAATCACTTTATGAGTGTGTTGAATACATGATATTACAAACTGTAAAAAAATTTGATATTTATGATTTCTGCTAAAAAATAATTTTTAATTAAAGGCAATACATCAAGTTATCAATCATTACAAACCCATAATCACTAAATTTGAGCTTTTCTTTATTTTGAAATATTTACATCAAATATACAAGGGTGACAATGGGTCGGGCCGGGCCCGGGCTTTGATAAGCCTGGCCCGAGCCCGACAAGGAAAATAAAAGCTCGGGCCCGGGCTTTATCTGACCCATTTTTTTAAAAAAAAATTAAAAAAATACAAATATAAAATACATTCACACTATATGTAAAGACAATTCACAAATACATCAAAAGTTTCATCGATAAATTAATAATCTAAATGCTACATGCAAATGCTACAAACATATTAATATATGTAATCGACCATATGTAATAATAAATTATGAAAAGAATTTTTGAGATTAAAAAAAAATACTTTTGCACCTATTAAAAGTCATATCAAACAAGCATTAAGTATATTAACATATAAATCATGTATATATTGAATAAAAAAATGAGATTTTATCATTTTTCCACTCGAAGTTTGGCTTATGTATGAAATTATCCGAAAACTTTAAACAAATTTAATTTTACACATAAAGTTTCAGTTAATTTACTAATTTATAATTTTTAGGTTCAATATTTACACCCAAAATTTCAGTCAATGCACAAATTTACACTTAAAAAGTATACTAATTTACACTTAAAAATATATATTATTATATTGACTAAAACTTTGGATATAAACTTAAACTTGTTTAAAATTTTCGGATAATTTCATATATAAGTTAATCTTTTAAGATAAAAATAATAATTTTCCTGAAGAAATTATTATATGCATGCTGGTATGAATTTAAACTTTAGAGAATTATTAAAATGTCATTTCCACCGTGACTAATTTATAAAAACAAGCTCCTAATGAGTTTAATAAATAATCTTATTTTTCTAAAATTCTTCTTATTTAATCTAAAATATAATTTTAAGTTGAATTTTATCATAGTTATATCCCTAATTTATCTATCTTTATTCTAACATTTATTTATTTTTAATAAGGATTGGACTTCAAATATATTTTTAGGTTACTGCTTAGGTGAACAATAAATTTTTTAAGGGTTAGATATGTTTAAATATATTTTATGTATGTAAAATGACATTGTAACTGTGACTCACTTTATAATTGTCATTTAGTATTTATAATTGTCATTTTAACTGATAAAAGTGATTGAGTATTGTGTATGTAATGGACATTGTGACTAAGAAAATATGATTGAGTATTTGTAACTGTAATTATAACTTAGAATTGTGTCAGTTAATGCTAATTTTCGCCACGCGCAAATTAAACCAACAATTATGATAAGCATGAAAATGAAAGCTTCTATAAATATAGATACTCCCAATATATTTAAAATCATTTCCCATAGATAAAGGAAAAAAATGGTTGATATTGTGATTAAGTATATGTGTGAATGTGACTCTGATTGTTACCATTGCGAAATAACGACTTTGTGGCTAATTTTTACCTTCTAAAAGTCCATATTTGATAGAAATTCATAAAAAGTTATACATATGAATGTTGACTATAATAATATTTTACTGTATGGGCCAAATTTGGTCCAAGGGTAGTTTCGTCATTTTGCTTCAGGCCCAATACTGGACGCACCCCTGGAGCCTCCTAATCAAACCCCAAAGACATAATGTCGGCCCAAGCCCGATGAGCACCAACACCCGTAACCGAATGACCATCCAGAGGCCCGCCCACGCGACGTCTAAGTTCATAAACTCAACAGTTGCCAGCCTACAACGGGCAAAACATAATAAAACCCCCCTCATGAAGTCAACCGTTATCGACGCCCAACGGACAAGCAATCAAAGAGCAGTAAATGCACACAAAGGCGTGTATATAAGAGAAGGGGGTCCAGAAGAAAGGGGGATCCAATTTCTAGCTCTCATACTCATAGCTCTGGGACTTTCACAAAGGTCACCATACCTGCTATCTACCGCCCTCACGGCACCCTACGAAGCTCAAGGTAGTAACTTACTTTGACCTTCCTTCTACTACTTCCTCAGTTCCCATACTGACTTGAGCGTCGGAGTGCCTCCGGCACCCACCACACCGGTGGGCAGTACTCCCGCTCACTCTACATCTTTGTTTTGCAGGATCGCCAGTGCCCCCTTTCACGAAATCTCAATTGTGGACCTCGGGCGAAAACCAGCGTCTACAGTTTGGCGCCCACCGTGGGGCCCTAGCGATTCATAGCATGCAAAGATCTCACCATCAAAGATCTTTCCCCAACTCATATGCATCACGCAACGAGCAAACACTAGACCTCATGATCACTTAATTATTCATCCTCCAAGAAAAATTACAAACATTGGAGCGCATATCTTCAACCTCACAAAGGCCCGAGGCAACGGGTCACCCCAACAATCCAACCATTTGATCCAATCCATTAGGAGCGTTCAAAAATATGGAAAGTGGAAATCCAACATCAAACGACCATCCACTTAATCACCAGAAAAGCCACCATGATTCTCCAGCCGAACGATCACAACAAGTTATCTCCTTCATGCGAAAGGAAATACAAGAGTTGGAAAGAGTGATTCTCGCTAGCCTACCCGGTGCCAGACTACTAGTGAACCAACACTTGGATCATTCTACACACTTCCACCAGCCGACCAGAGAATACCCTCATAATCCCCAGCCATCCTCCAATAAACTGTGTAGGAGGATTGCCATCACGTCCAGACTGCATGAAAGAAGTGTTATCCTCTTCAGACGACGTTAAGATGATTCTCATCTTCTCCAGAAGACATTAATAGATTGTCAATAATTTTTACAACCAGTCTCATGGACCTACATCAGGAACAAGGCACGTCCCTTCAATGGAACCGACATAAGAAGATTGTCCCATTTGACAATACCCAAATGAAGATTTGGCGAGGACATCCCGATCAACATTACCAGGTATGGCTTGCACTTTTAAAGAATCTATCAGTCGACATTAGTAAGACATTAGATTTATAATTGGTGTTATAACTTGTCATGGGTGTCCCAGTCGACACTATAATTTAAAACTAGATGATTGTTATGGATGGCACAATCGACATTTGCAATGTCTGACATAAGACTAGTTAGGGATCTACCACTCGACATCAGTATGTTGTTGAGGGAGTCCCAATTGACATCACTATAAATATAGCTAGTCACTTGCTTTAGATTCCATTTGACACTACATTCGACATGTATGACTCCCTTGGTCTTTTGACCCATGGTATGGGTATGATCCGAACTTTCATCACGTCTAATGAAATAAAAAGTATAAAAGTATAAGGGACATACCCCAGGAAGGGTACAACTTACAAGGCTTAAAAAAAAATACAAAGTAAAAAAGCCCACACAGAATATATGAAAACTAGCCCCACGAGCATATGAGCGTTCAGCCTTCTGGCCAGTGCACCGGCCCAGTCCAGTGACGAGGGCACCTGATCAGCCCACGGATGCAAGATAAGCAAGCTGTCGGACGCAAAACAACGAGCCCACAAAACAAGACACGTGATCAACCTACATGCATAAGCCCTCATTATGTCGGCCCAACCGACAGCCCTAATGCAAACATTTACAGCCCACATGCTGACCCATCAATGCCAAATGCCCATTTAGTCCCAAGACGCTTGATCCAATCGCACGCCTGCCCCACCATTCACACGACAAACATTTCACACGACATATAACCATTGGGCCCAGCTAACCAAATTTGGCCTAGGGAAATATCAAAACTGTCGAATGACATATTGTCCCACATCGATCATTGTAAGCCAAAATCAAGAATCCTCACAAAGACCACCCCTCTAAGTGCAGAAAGCTCAAAAGACAAGACTATGTGTAGAGCAAAAGTGCTCATAACAGGCCACTCTGCCAAGCTGCCAAATGTCTGTGCCCTAACAGCAAACCTGCCAGCCCACTAACTAATATCCTGGTCGACCCAAGAGGAGTTAACCCAGCCCATGATTTCCCACAAAATGAAACCACAATACACATGTCGTCGACCAGCCAGAGATCAAACAAAAAGCCCAGAGGGCACAAACTTGCCCACTGCCCGAAGCCCATAAAGTTAGCCGATTTTGAGAATTCATGATGAGCCCAAACGACCACGCTTAAAGCCAGACAAACACGTATAATGACACTTCTCCCTCTGCCGAAGATGAAGCCAGATCAGCCACATCCATACACGACCAGAGATCAGGAACTACCCTCCAAGGGCCATAGAACCATGTCCCAAAGAACAAGCTAATCAGACTGACATACAAGTGATGGTCGTAAGAAGCAGTATAGGCACATCAAAGCCCAGCTTGCAATTCAAGAGGAACCGGCCCATTCGCAAAACGTAAGTAAAGAGAGCCTACTCAAAGCCCATTCAATCCCTCTATTGTATAGAACATCTTCATCCGCACAGCCGCTCAGCCGATGGGCCTGGTATCCAGTTCGCCAGCTCACAGCCCATCCAGCGCAAGTGACCATTACAAAACCCAGCCCAAGCGGCACCTAAAAGATTCGACACTAAGTCCACTCGACACCATCCAATAATAATCAAGTGGAGCTCTTTCTTTATTCCAAACTATTTTAGCTTCAAGGGCTTGTACTACCATCCCAAGTGGTCTCACTCGACATGACAGGATGGTAAAGCATTTTGTTCATTCAATTTCCAAATAACAAGATGGATGGCCATCAATTCCATGGTACATGGAAAAATTGTCTTCTCTCCCATACGACTTAGAAAGATTGTATTCAAGGTAAAACAAGGATGGATTATTATCAGTTGAAAATTCCATCAGGACAGATAGAGTGAAGATTCACGTGGACCTTCATCAATTTCACTCAACCGTAGTCTGATTGTCCTCAGACGATGTGGTCTCATCTACATGCCATGTAGAATGAGAAATGAAGACCCTCATAAATCTTCATCATGACTAGAACTTTCTTGGACATTCATTGGGTCAGATGGAGGGTAGGCAATGATGTATCTTATTCGTGAGTAGTAGAATGAAAACTCACTTAAATCCCCATCATATCTGGTAACCAGAAGCATGGAGGTTTCTCTGACTGTCATCTGATTCAATCGATTGGGGACATCCCCCATGGCTCATGTAGAGTCAAAACATAACTTTCATCCGGACCAGGAAAAATTTGAAGACTCCTATTGTCCTTGACCAGTAGAGTAGAGATTATAGTTGTCTCAACAAGTCTAGTCAACATGGGACATCCCCCATAGACTCATTTCGAGTCAACTTGTAGACATGGATTATGCATGTCGTATGACTCATATCCTCCTGGATTCATCAAGTCCAGTCGACTGGGGACATCCCCCATAGACTCATTTCGAGTCAACTTGTAGATATGGATTACGCATGTCGTATGACTCATATCCTCCTGGATTCATCAAGTCCAGTCGACCGGGGACATCCCCCATAGACTTATTTCGAGTCAACTTGTAGACATGGATTACGCATGTCGTATGACTCATATCCTCCTGGATTCATCAAGTCCAGTCGACTGGGGACATCTCCCATAGACTCATTTCGAGTCAACTTGTAGACATGGATTACGCATGTCGTATGACTCATATCCTCCTGGATTCATCAAGTCCAGTCGACTGGGGACATCCCCCATAGACTCATTTCGAGTCAAATTGTAGACATGGATTACGCATGTCGTATGACTCATATCCTCCTGGATTCATCAAGTCCAGTCGACTGGGGACATCCCCCATAGACTCATTTCGAGTCAACTTGTAGACATGGATTATGCATGTCGTATGACTCATATCCTCCTGGATTCATCAAGTCCAGTCGACTGGGGGCATCCCCCATAGACTCATTTCGAGTCAACTTGTAGATATGGATTACGCATGTCGTATGACTCATATCCTCCTGGATTCATCAAGTCCAGTCGACCGGGGACATCCCCCATAGACTCATTTCGAGTCAACTTGTAGACATGGATTACGCATGTCGTATGACTCATATCCTCCTGGATTCATCAAGTCCAGTCTACCGGGGACATCCCCCATAGACTCATTTCGAGTCAACTTGTAGACATGGAGGGCACATGTCGTATGGCATATATTCTGACCTTCATCTGGTCCAATCGATTGGGTACTTCCCCAATGGTTCTTGTAGAGTCAAGTTGATAACTTGACATTCGTTTGGTCAACAGGCATCATCAACGCTCGAGTACACCTACATAATATGGCCTCGTCCCAGGCGACACATGCGTCAAGTACTCTCCAAGCCAATGACTCTTGACTTAAAGAGTAGGGGACAAACTGTATGGGCCAAATTTGGTCCAAGGGTAGTTTCGTTATTTTGCTTCAGGCCCAATACTGGACGCACCCCTGAAGCCTCCTAATCAAACCCCAAAGACATAATGTCGGCCCAGGCCCGATGAGCACCAACACCCGTAACCGAATGACCATCTAGAGGCCCGCCCACGCGACGTCTAAGTTCATAAACTCAACAGTTGCCAGCCTACAACGGGCAAAACATAATAAAACCCCCTCATGAAGTCAACCGTTATCGACGCCCAACGGACAAGCAATCAAAGAGCAGTAAATGCACACAAAGGCGTGTATATAAGAGAAGAGGGTCCAGAAGAAAGGGGGATCCAATTTCTAGCTCTCATACTCATAGCTCTGGGACTTTCACAAAGGTCACCATACCTGCTATCTACCGCCCTCACGGCACCCTACGAAGCTCAAGGTAGTATCTTACTTTGACCTTCCTTCTACTACTTCCTCAGTTCCCATACTGACTTGAGCATCGGAGTGCCTCCGGCACCCACCACACCGGTGGGCAGTACTCCCGCTCACTCTACATCTTTGTTTTGCAGGATCGCCAGTGCCCCCTTTCACGAAATCTCAATTGTGGACCTCGGGCGAAAACCAGCGTCTACATTTACAAATTATGATTTGGAATTCAGATGAATGAGATATGAATATTGAAAAAAATTAATCAATAACTTATAAATAATGAGTCTTTATTGTACTATTTTGTTTGTTGAAACATGTCAACAATGATATATGTTTTAAAGTTTATGATTTGTAGATCAATAATATATAATTTTTTTACTTAACACTTTATATTTTATGGATATTTAGTTTTTAAATTTAAAGTTGGAAAAAACTCTAAATTTAGGTTTCATTATGAGTCTTTTTTTTTTTTGAGTGACAAACTTGTTATTATTCTATTTTATCAATAATATTTTTATGTTATTTGATATGTGAGTGGATTAAATAAGAAAAATCTTTTATATTTAGACTAAACTAGAACAGGTCATGCACTTTGTACGGGTTAAGCACATCTTTAACTATAATTTCATATCATAAAAAAACATAACGTTATTTTAGATAATGATCTTGTAAATATTTTGGATCTCATAGATTTTATAGCATAAATGAGATAATTTGATTTATTTATATTTAATATAAATATCTTGTTCGTTTGTCACTCAATTGTCAAATAATTTTTTTATTCACATTAGAGTTTCTCTATCATTTTTATCTCTCATTTAAAATCATATCCCTAATTATAAATAACTTTTAAAATGCTCAATTTTCTTTCAGATTAATTCCAATTAAATTTAATATAATCTATTCAATTTAAGCTTAAATTTCCTTATTTAGCTTTAAATATTAGCCAATCCAGATTCACTTTATAAAAACTAATAGTGAGAGTCTGCATGCTGAAGTACAACAAATAATAAAAAATTCAAAAAAAAATATAAAAATAATTTAAAGTCTAGATTAATTTTGCAAAAACTAATAGTTAGAATCTGCATCCTGAAGTATAACAAATAATAAAAAGATCATGGAAAAAACTTGTAGAAATAATTTAAAGTAAAATAAAAAACAACAATCAATAATATGCCCGAAATCAAAAAAATGTATAGGCTTTGTAAACGACTGCTATTTAGTTTTCTTATTTTAATAAGAATTCTGTTGTATGTAATATGTCTATTATTTTAATAATTTATTATTTTAATTTTATAGTTTTATAATAAATATTAGATTTTATTCTAATTTCGTAATATATTTTTATTTTAATAATTTATTATTTTAATTTATAACCGAATAATAAAAAATTAATTAGAGATTAGGTACCACATATATTTTTTTTTTAAAAATTTTAATGAGAGATTATAGTATGTTTTATTATTATAATATGTATCTTATTTTAATATTTTATTATTTTAATTTTAGAATTTAAAAATAATAAATTACAATATTAATTAATTAAATTAATATGGTTTCTTATTTTAAGAGGAGGTTATGTTTTTATATTATAATAGATTTCTTATTTTAATTTTATAATTTAATAATAAAAAATATTTTTAAAGATATTTTAATTTTATAATTTAATAATATATATGAGATTATATTTTTTATATTATAATAGATTTTGTTATTATAATAATGTATTATTTTAATTTTTATAAATTAATAAAAAAAATTAATTATATATATTATGTGCCATATATATTTTTATTTTAATGAGAGATTATAATATGTTTTCTTATTGTAATTGGTTTTTTTTATTTTAATAGTTTATCATTTTAATTTAAAAAAATAAATTATAATATTAATTAATTAAAATAATAAGTTTTTCTTTTTTATTTTATCAGGAGATTATATTTTTATATTGTAATAGGTTTCTTATTTTAATAATTTATTGTTTTAATTTTACAATTTAATAATAAAATATATTTTTAGGGATATTTAAATTTTTTTAATTTCTTAAAAATAATAATTGTATAGATTAGATACCACATGGTACGGTGAGAAAGTTTTAAAATATTTAATTTATATACACACACATATTTATATTTATATATTTTGATTATCTGTGATATTATTCAAAAAGTATTGATTATTATAATATATTTTCATGTTATAGTAAGGTTCTTATTTTTAGATTTATTAATTTAATTTTATAATTTAGTAGTATTTCTTATTTTAATAGGATAATATAATATGTTTTCTTTATTATAATATATTTCTTATAAATTTATAATATAAATTTATATGGGAATATATTTTTTTAATTAATATATTTATTAATTTAATTTTATAATTTAATATTATTTCTTATTTTAATAAGATAATATAATATGTTTTCTTGGTATAATAAGGTTTTTATTTTTAGATTTATTAATTTAATTTTATAATATTTCTTATTTTAATAGGATAATATAATATATTTCTTGGTATAATAAAATTCTTATTTTTAGATTTATTAATTTAATTTTATACTTCAATGGTATTTCTTATTTTACTAGGATAATATAATATATTTTCTTATTATAACAGAGTTCTTATAAAATTATAATATATATTCTTATTGTAATAGATTTTTTTATTTAATAGATTTATTAATTTAATTTTATAATTTAATAATGAATCGCCACGTGGTGCGATGAGGAGACTAAGAGTGGCAATGGGCCGGGCCAGGCCCGGGCTTTGATAAGCCCGACAAGGAAAAAAAAGCTCGGGCCCGGTAAAAGTCCGGCCCAGGTGTCTTCCGGGTCGGGCTTTATCCGGTCCATTTTTAAAAAGAAATTAAAAAAATAAAAACATACAAATACAAAACACATTCACACTATATGTAAAGAGAATTTACAAATAAATCAAAAGTTTTATCGATAAATTAACAATTTAAATGCTACAAATAAATAAAAATGCTACAAACATATTAATATATATATATATATAGGTTTTTTTTTTTCGATTTAAGCCCGGGCCGGGCCGGGTCTAGGCCAAAAATGCTAAACCCGGTTCGGGCCCGAGCCCGAGCCGGGCTTTTGAGTATAGGGCCTGGTCCAATTTTTTTTTACCCATGGCCGGGCCGGGCCGGGCCGGACCGGACCCGGACTTTTCTACCACCCTTAGAGGAGACTTAAAATATTTATCACACACGTATATTTGAAGAGCCTAATAATTTAGGATTTTTAAAAAATCATTAATTAAACTTCAGGTTAAAACGTCATCGTTTGCAGGCATCTTCACAGTCTCAAGATTTCACACAACATTAGAACTAGAAGTCTAAAACCCTCACAAAACCCTCCACTTAATAGGGGATGGAAATATGCGGATCGCATAATCTGGATGCGGATTTTATCCGCCTGTGTCATTTCAAAATACGGATGTGGTAACAAAATTAAAATCAATGAGTGTGATACATTATCTTCTGGATTTTTTTCCGGATGCGGGTAAAGTAAATAACACCCGGACTCGAATCCGTATTCACCCAAATCCGGGTCTGGATTACAATTAACCTAACATAAAACGCTCAAGAACCATACGCTTCCACGGTAAAAACAGCAGGAAAAAAAAACAATCAAAATGGAGTTAGTAATCGCATCATCATCAGTCGCCGAAGCAGGTATCGGTTGCTGGGACTTAGAATCAGGTGCCGAGCAGCTCCGTTACAAATCATGCGCTTCACCTCCACATGGTCTCGCTTGTGTGGGCCAGCGCTTCCTCGCCTCTTCTCAGCTCCGCGAACCTTCCGCCTCTTCCGGCTCCATCCTCTACTGGTCCTGGTCAAAGGTCGCATATCCATTGTTTGATTATTTGCTCCAGTTAAAAAATAAAAATAAAAAAAATTATTGATTGTTTATTTCTTGCAGCCTCAGGTAGAAGTGAAGAGCTTCCCAGCGGAGCCGATTAAGCCAATTGCAGCTAATAGCCAAGGCACTTATATTGCCGGTGGAGGTCAATCTGGAGACATATACATATGGGAGGTAAATTCAAACGTGTGATTTAGTTTAGGTTTACTGTTTTCTGTTATTAATGAAACTTGATATGTCTTATGATATAGGTTGCGAGTGGTAGATTGTTAAAGAAGTGGCATGCGCATTATAGGGCCATTACATGCTTGGTCTTTTCAGAGGATGCTTCATTTCTTATTTCTGGTTCTGAGGATGGATGTGTTAGAATTTGGTCACTTATAACGTACTTGTCCATCTTCGTATTACCATTTTCCTTATTAATGAGTCACGTTGGGTGGCGGCTTTGATTTATGTTAAGTATAATTTACATAATTTTTTTGGTTCTAATTTATTAGGGTATTCGATGAGTATGAAAGCCAACAAGCAAGTCATCTGTATCTGCATAGTTTTACAGGGCATACTCTGCGTGTAACTGATATTGCTATTGGTTACGGAGGAATCAATGCAACAATAGTGTCAGCTTCTGAGGATCGGACTTGCAAGGTTGGTTATGCTGCTTTTATATCAAAAAGTTTTGGTGCTTGAGCTACACATAACTGGTTTTGGATGTTAGAGTTTAATTGTGGGTTCTATAATCAGTATAACTGATGTTTTGGAAGCAATGAGGGAAATCTTATATTCTTATGCTTCATCAAGGGAAACTATGATAACTGATGTGCGCTTTAGATTTGCTTCATGTAATTTTTTAAATATATTTTTATATTTCTTTTTATTCCAAAACTGCTTTTGAAATATTTTGCTGAGATACATAGGCTAGCATTAGCATTCAAGACGTGCAAATTAGTGGAATATGATATTGGGAAAGCCCAATTCTAGATTATTGAATTGTTATTCAAAACAGAAAAATTCAGGATCTGAGATGATGAAATACAATGTGAAGCAGTGCTTGCTCCGGGGAAGGAGTATTTTGCTGAGATATTTTGAAATATTTTGCTGAGATATCATAGGCTAGCATTAGCATTCAAGACGTGTAAATTAGTGGAATATGATATTGGGAAAGCCCAATTCTAGATTATTGAACTGTTATTCAAAACAGAAAAATTCAGGATCTGAGATGATGAAATACAATGTGAAGCAGTGCTTGCTTCAGGGAAGGAGTATGCTAGATTAAAAGAAGGTTTCCTAACTATGGATTTAGGAAATAACATACCAAAATAATGTTTTTTTCCGATTCACATAAGGTGGAAGGTAGATAAGAAAAGAAGAAGAATCATCGGGAAAGGAAATTTTCTTTGGCGGGGTTTGGGGTGGGGAGCATAGGAGAGAGTTGTAGTGTTTGTCTTTATCAATGGTTGGAGGGTTTGTTTGTTTGTGTTTGTGTTTGTGTATTTTTTTTTTCATTTTATATATCTCTACTTTATTTTTAAGTTAATAACTTTATGAAACACTCTTCGCAATTATCTAAATTCTATTCTAATTGGAAAATAGAAATGTGTACTAAGTTTTTTTGGTACATTGTGTTAGGTGTGGAGCTTATCTAGGGGAAGATTGTTAAGAAATATTGTATTCCCTTCAGTAATTGATGCAATTGCATTGGACCCTGCTGAACATGTGTTTTATGCCGGCAGTAGAGATGGCAGTATCTATATTGCTGCACTTAATGCTGAGAGTCCCTCTACCGGCAGTTATGGGATGCATATCATTGGTTTATTATCTGATCACAGGTTTTTCATTTTTTTACGATTCCACTTACTAATAGATGGAATTGGAACATTTATCTTCTCTGTTATTCTTTTGAAAGTTTCATTTTTTATTCTATACTACTTCCAACTGCTTGGAGTTTCCCTGTAATTTTTATAGTGGTGAGCTGTTTATTTGAATTGTCTTTTATGGCATATGCTTTTGCTTTTGTTAATATTAATGAGAGTAGTTCATTGCTTTTGATTTTATCCGACTTTCTCCATATTTTATAGTTGCTGTTGATGTAATAGGGCTAATGACAAAATTTGATTATAATGCCAATGCGTCTTAAGCTTTCCTAAAATCTTAAAGTTTGGCTTAAAACACTTCTTCTAATGCTTTAGACCTTTCCTTTCCTATATGTCCCATCCCCATCCGCAGAACTAATGTGAATGTATTTATAAGATAAAAAGATCCCCGTGCAACATAAATAGTCCCGCTGACAGCTAATATGAGTGAACTAGTCTTTTGTCCAAGCTTAACCTGAGCTTTTAGATATACATCTTGGATTATGTTGGTGTGGTTTCTAGTTCTTTGCTTATCATACGTTTGCTCTGATGAGCCTTTAAACCTGTTCAAGGTGCAGCTTACCTATTACTGCTGCCTAATTTCCTCAGAGCTGCCTTTAGATTAAATATGGTATTTTTATTCTAACCACGATGCTGGGATTTAATTGTGTTTTTCAGCCAATACAGTTGTAGATCCCACCGGTGTAAACCACTTTCTTCTGTTTGCTATAAATTTGATTCTGTCCAAGTATAGAATAGCTGATGTTTCCTTCTATTGAGAAATATTCCAATTATTTTTCCTTTCTGATTACAATTTTTAAAAATAAAAAAGGATGTCAACGAACAAAATATAGCACACATTTCATCTTATTAGTTACGCCGAAAGGAAAACTTTTGAGGAATAAATGAAATACATCAAGATACTATTGAATATTCAAGAAAAACTTATGGGTGTGATCTACGTCAATAGGTTTTTTTGGGTATATTGACCTGTTTTACCCTTGGTACTTGTGGATATGTAATTTTCTTCTTGTTTTCCTCCCTGTGAACAGCAAGGCTGTGACTTGTTTGGCATATAGTACAGGAGATTATTTACTTTCTGGTTCTGAGGATGGCATCGTTCGAGTTTGGGATCCAATGACTCATAACATTGTCCGCATGTTCAGACTTGCAAAAGGTTTTGTTCTAAACAACTTTCAATATTGCTTCATTGTTCACATCAGGACTTTGTACTTTTTTATTTCGTATCTTTATTTACAAATGTAATTAATGGGTGCGTTTTTTCAATTTTCATGAGGTTTTATATGTTTTTACATCTCATTGAAAGTGCTGTGGAATTGTTTCCGCAACTAAAAGTGACTTGGTATTTAATGATTCATTTTATATCTGTATATAATTATTTCAGGTGCTTGTATATTGTCCCACCAGTTTAAAAATTAAAATTTACAATTTGTTGCTTGGTAGATGCAAATTGCTTCCTTTTCTGTTAAATACAGGCATTCCTGTTCCTTAAAACTCTTCCTTGATGTTGGCTCGCATTTCTTGGGCTTCATTATTGCATGGCAGCAATAGTTGCCGCCGATGCAATTACAGCGACCATGTCATCAACTGTTTTATTTTATTTTATTTTTTATTTTTTATTTTATTTTTTTCCAGTTTCTCATTTTTGCTACTTGGTTTTGCGATATATAGGTCCTGTAAACAATATTCTTGTTGTTGGACGACCACCGAACCTCAATTTAGGAACATTCTCAAATTCCCTTGCTTCCTCAAGAAGGCATGGGTCACAGTTACCTCCTCCGCTGGAAAAATATGTGAATTCGGCAGATGATGACGTGGACAATAAGGGTGTCATCCGTTTTCCATCTCTTTACAATGCTCCTCGAGATGCTTCATACATTAGTCATCACACGATTGAGAATCATATAAAAGAAGTCCAGGTTTTGTAATTAATTATGGAATATTCATGATCATCTTTATTATCCTAGGTTTGGTAAATTTTGTACGTTGTTTACTTTTAACATTCTTTGCTTAACTTCATATAATGATCCAATTTTTGCGGATGAACAAGTCCATATTACTTCCTACAGAAACCCTAATCTTACATTACTCTTTTTTTACTGTCCGCAGCAACAAGGTTCCGCTGCTGCAGTAGAAATGGAGGTGGAGAGGTTGAAGCATGAATGTAAAAGATCATTACAAATGGTTCAGCAATGGAAGAAAATGTACGACAACTTGCATGAATTCTGTGTTAATGAGCTTTTGGAAGGAGAGAAAGTGGGTGGCAGCGCCTAATGAAATTTTGTCTGAGACGCGGGCGGCTATTCTATTCTGCTACTGCTTGTACAAACAGCTTGACTAGTTCAGCAGTTTTGCTAGTAGTTAGAAAATGAAAGGAAAAAGCTATAGCTATCTTTGCCCGATGCTTCTAAATGCTCCCACTGTTGGTTATATGCCCTAGATCCAATAGGGATAAATATGTAATTTTATATTATTGCATTGATTAATAAAATTTGGCAGTTTATTTATAAGTATTGTCTATAAGCAATTTTGACTACTTGTAAAATAAAGTCCTTAGAATGATGATTAAAGGAATTGAAGTTAGTTTACTTTATGAGATCCAGTCATTCTTAAATGTTCCCGATCGTAGGATTATTAACGCAGGACATTGATAGATCCAGTTTAGATCGGCATATGTTATGTCTGCTTCTTTATCGAAGGAAGGTAACTGATCTCATAAGCTACTAGTGAAAGTGTTTACTTAGTCTAACATATGGATGTTTGTTGGAGAACAAGTACATCGAACTGACCCGCTTGAGAACCCATATGGAGTGTTATCCATATGTCTATGAGATTTCTCTTTGTAACAATAGTATGAATGATCCTTAGACTTGAGATCTCCATGGCATCTTGTATGTGGATCATATATGCTTTGATATAACACCTCCGTAGTCTATAGCGAGATTGCGTATAGGGTAATGATTGGGCAATATGAAAAGCGTACGAAGATAGTGAGTGATCAATAAAGGATTCGCCGCTCTGGATAACATAGAGTCGATAACCCAAGAGGCGCGATTTGACATAAGTGATAATATAAGTCCATGGCCATGGCGAGTTTTGAAAGGAGTTTCAGAAACTCTATATATATATTATCAGCTTAAGTCAATGTTCTAATAGCCATGATTTAATAGAGTAGACATTTTCCATACTCTAGAATCGTTGGCGGGATATGTATGAGGCGAAATGATTGAATCATACGGTAATCGTATACGAAATAGGTTTCACTAAAGTTAGTATTCTTTCTTAATTGGGGGTCATGATGCATTGTTAGATGCCGCTCTTGATCTATGAAAATTAGTTTCTTAATTAAGGATAAATTAATTAGATTAATTTATCGAGACTTATGAAGTCTATAATTATCTCCATTGCCAACATAAAAAAGAACCTAATGGGTCACACACTTTAAAGTATTAAGGAGTTAATGATAAATTATGTAGATTTAAGTTTTAGGACTTAAATGTTAAGTTCTTAAACTTTGGGGTAAATTCATAATTTTAGAAATTATGGATAAAAATATAATTATGGAAATTTTAGGACCAATGTGCAAATAGGGAAATTAGGGGTTGTTTCGTAGTTTCCAAAAGTGCAGGGGTCATTTTGTAATTTCCAAAAGTATAAGGTGTTGGGGTTTTAAGGGGGAATATCGGTAACGCAGCGAAATCGCGGAAAATCAAAATTTTCCGATTTCAAAATTTTTCTCGGATCAATTAAATAAACTTATTTATTTAATTATCCAATTATCAAATTCTAAAAAATTACACAATAGATCAAATTTCTTGGTAATTACCGAATTGCCCCAAAACTTTGTAAATTGATTATTTTAGCCCAAAAATTATCAAATATAATTTTGGATGATTCTAAATCATTTCTAAAATATTTTTCAACACATCTAATGCATCAAAATCAGATTTCACACAAATCCCCAATTTGTAGTCTAATGCCGAGAGACCCACAAATTTTCAATTAATTACGATTTGGTCCTTTTTGTTCAAAACAAGCCAAGATCAAATCCAATCAGCCTAAAATTTTACATGCATCATATTCATACTATAATACATCACATATATGAAAAGGCCCAAATTTGGAGTGGGTTATAAACCCTAATTTTTCAATTTCATCAAATTGTCCAATTTCACCAAATTTACAAAATCCAACACTTTAATCCATTCAATACTTCACCAATCTAGCCTCACCACTTTGAAACAACTCTAGAACAATTCTAGGTCGCCAAGGAGTGGCTTACCAACTCTAGAATGGTAACTTGATTTTCCAAAAATCAAAAGTAAAGCTTTGAAACCATTTCAAGCTTACTTACATGCACACATCTTTCATTCAAGTTCACAACAACTAAAACACAAACTATAAGTAGAGAGGCAACATCAAAGCAACACAAGATGAAGCTAAGCATGTTAGAAATATTTTTCATGTTGGAAGATTTGAAAGAAAACTTACAAAACCTTAAGATTTCCAAGCTTTTCTCTCAACCACTTTTGAGTTTCTTTTGTATCTAATGAACTTCTTTAAAACCTAAAAGATGAAACAAAACAATATATACTCCACAAATTTAGCCTTGGCCGAAATTTAAGGTGTATATACAAATATCTAGATATTTTTCATTTCATTTAATTTTGCTTTATCAACTTGCTTTAATCATCATCAAACCATTTAATAATCTAAAGTAAGTCAACAAAAGCAACTCAAAAATATAACAATTATATTCATTTAGGTATATGACCGAAAATTACACTTAAAATTAAAGGGAAATATTTCAATTTTAAACATTTTAAACAAATATCAAAGAAGTCAAATTCAATTTGACTACCATTTCCTTTACTTTAAAGTCAACAATAAACACTTATAATCATTTCCTAACTTTATCATTTGGTGAGATATTTATATTTTAATTATATTAATCATTTAACAATTAAATAATTAAATAATTAATTAAATACAAATATCTCAAATATATGTATTATATTTACTTTAAATATCTCAAATACATATATTAATGATATATGTCAAATACCTTTATTTGATAATTTATTAATGTGTATTTAATAATATCATATATTAAATACAAACACACATTAATTAGGAAATGACGGTTCGGCCCGTTCGCATGTATATTTCGTTTAACATTTAAACGATTTATAAATAATCATCATTATTCATAAAAGTTGCCATAGTGCTCTACGAGTATATTTCATTAGTGAGATTCTCTAGATTCAGGTATATCCGTCACAAAATCCAATTTCGTGTCCATAATTTACCCACCCGTAAATTATGACGACCACGAATAAACTAGCTGAATCATACAGGTCGAGGTCATTATATACGTATAATCCTTCCGTCACAGGTATCCGGATAATCCCAGAGATATAGATGTAAACGTCAAATCTCTATAGGTATTATCCCGTCGACGTATCTATTAGCAATCTATAAATAACATTCAGAACTCACTTTCGAAGTATACTATGGCCATAGATTTAACTGATTGCTAATCACATATGGACTACCTATGTTATGTACACAGAACACACACAAGATATCCTGAGGATCGGTCCACACCCAATGAACAGGCGGAGGTCTGATCTAAATAGATCGGTGACGTGACTGTCATCTAAGTGTGGAGGATGTCTCATACATCCACAGTGGTATCTCAAGTCGAAGGATCACTATGCTACTCAACCCGAGATGATTCTTATTGACGTTGGTGTACCATCCATTAAGAATCTTCGGTGAGTCGTTCAATGTTTATCTATTATAAACACCTACACGTCTATACAAGTCTCCATAGACTCATGGTTCATTGGGATAAACCATCGGACCAAGTCTCGATATACGACATGTACTGGTCTCAACAGATTTGACTAACCGACCCGTGTTAGTGAATCTTGACCAGAAACTATATTTGATAATATACATTTAGCAGTGACACTTCCCAATGTCAATTACAAACTACATTTGTAACTGTGTACTGCAATATTTATTATCGGGCCTTTGTCTAATATATACATATCACTAAACCATATTTAGTTTTAATCTAATCGTAATCAGATCGAATACGTATATAAAAACAAGAGGTGCAATCACATATAAGTAATATTATGGAAAATAGGATGTTCGTATTCATGAATCAGACATAAATACGGTCCGGATTGGCGCTCTGAGCACCAACCCCAATATAAGGGCTGAAATGTAATTTAGCAAAGTGGTTGTATTAAATTATAATTTTAGATTTATAGTATTCTAATTTGATTAGAATTGATAAATTTTATTTAATTAAATAAAATAGGATAATGGTTGTTTATTTATTAGGATGGATTAAAATTCCTATTTGATTAGAATTAAAACTTATCCGATTAATTCTAATTTAATTGGAATTAAAACAACTCAAATCAAAAGCCTATAAATTAACCCTTTTGCCATTAACTTTGATGTACAATCAAAAGCAAAATTTGGAAAGCCATTTTTGTCTTCCAACGTGAGAAAGAAAAGAATTTAAAAGGAAAATTTGATTTTTATTTAACCAAAATTCTTTTATTCACAATATTACATAAACCCTAAAACGAGTCTCTTTTCTTAAGCTAGCACCAAAGAAAAGACACTTACTTAATATTGGATGGCTCTGAAGAATTACGGGAATGGTACGAGGATTACTTAAATGTTTAAGGTACGTTTTATTTATGTTTCATAAATAGATATTATCATGAAGCATGAAAAATTAATAACGATCTTGGATTAGAAATTTATTTTTAAAATTGAAAAATTTTAATTTCCCACCTCATATTGCATGTTAGATTTTCAACACCCACTGCCTCCATACATGTATTAATTGCATTTAGATATTTTTCGTGGGAAAGAAATATTTATAGTTTCGACCATAGTGATTTTTGTGTAAAAGGATGGTGCCTCTAAATTATTTTAGACAAAACAATAATAATGAATAATGTAACTATTAAATCTTATGGTTTTTTTTTTTTTTTTTTTTTTGCTTTTGTTAAAAGAGTATGGTATGAGCATGGCTTTTTGCAATTTGATTGATGAATAGTGAACTCGTAGCCTAAGTAGTGGTCAAGGCAAAAAAACAACAGCCAAACATATCATTAGGCAGCCACCACACCAGCTAACAGCAAAACAAAATAACCAAAAAAATTTAGCCAAACAAACCCCAAAACTCCAAAGACTTGCAATTTGGCAACAAGAAAATTATCTCAAATTCAAAGTGTTGAAAATCATGTAGAGAGAGATAAGAAAGTGGGACCATTTCTGATTGAATAATAGTATAATTAACTATTTTCTTTACTTCTGACTCCTTTGCCTACAGTTCCCGATGAGCAAGAAAGAAAGTGGGAGATGCATTAATATAAATATTATATTATTATGATATATCTCTTTTATTAGACTAATATTTTAGAATGCAAAGGCTTTATATAATTGATAAAAATAAATGGCATGTGGGGGAGAGAAGATAAGGTGGTGCAATCCTGATAATGCCAAGTAAAAAAAAAACAATTAAAAACTAAAAAAGCCAACCCAACAGCAAAATCTTTAACCCTGGATTCTTTTTATCCGATTTGAGTCTGTTCTTGCAGAGAACATGTCCTTTCTTTTTTCCCCCAATTCATTCATTCATGTCTTTTAAAAAATATATATATTTTTTATTATTTGGGTTTCTGTGTAAATTGTATGATTGAGAAAAATGAAAAAAAAATGATTTTGTTACACTACTAATCAAATCAATCTGGATTCTGGACAGTGCTTTGAGCAAGAGTGACTCTGTTTTCAGTGTTTTGGATTGGTGTTGCAGAAAATAAAAGCAGGCGACAACTACCCAACAACAGGACTCATGTTTTTCTTTCCTCTTTCTATTTTCTTTTACTAACCTTTCAGCTCTGCAAAGTACGTACGTCGGTGGTGGTGTAGAATTTAAGATCTGATTTTTAGATCCTAGGTTCAAATTCAGAAGGTATATTTCTTGTAAGAGTCTGAGATATATGGAGGTTTTACCTATTCCGCTTAAGTCCGGATCGAGTGATTTGGTGATAGAATTTCCAATATTAAAAAAAAAACTACAATTGTACCAATTTTCTTCTAATAAATATGTGATCTTCAAAACAAAAGTTTAAGAAAATTAATGTTACAATTTGAGCTAGATTATTAGATGCAGGTTCTAGGCAAAAGGTAGATGCAGGAGATAGTTATTTTCTACCTAGTCGATCAATGGGATTATGAGATGTGTCTACAGATGAGTTGTGCATTCATATGCATCTGTGTTGCATTTAGGATGCACCAACTACAAATCTATTTACATGCATGCATGGGAATCAATAACAGATATAGGAGAAAATCTACAATATAACGGAGGTATCATGTCATCCGTATAATAATCCAATTAATCATTGTCACGCGTGCTAAAATATTAAAAAAATAACTAAAAAAATGAATTTTAAATCTTACATCTCATTTATTAATTGGTTGATAAAACCACATCACTCATATCTCTGTTACACCAAAGAATTACTCCTGATATAATAATATACCTGTAGTAACTGATATAGTACAAATTTATTTACATGCATGCATGGAATCAATAACTTATACGTACATACCTCCAGTAACTTATCCTGCATTAAAACTGAAAAGAAAAAAAAAAAAAAAAAACAAAAATTACTGGAAGCCAAGATAATTGAATTCGAAACAGTAGCGTCATCTCTTACCAAAACGGCAGACATACAAATTTGTCGCATTCTAAAGGCCCCTTGGCATCCTCATTAATGGCACTAGATGTCTAGCTCCTTATTAATGTCTATTATCATTTCATTATCTGCTCAGTCGGTGGTCCCACAATTTGCCCCACCTTCTTGCCATCAAGTTGTTTTGATGATGAGGATTGAAATTTTTTACTTAAATTTAGATATTAAATTTTTTTTTTGATTTAAAATAATTTAATAGTGGATTTATTAATATCATTAAATACTATTTTGATTTTGAATTTCTGATTTAAATCAATGTTCTAGATTTAATTAAAAATCTAGATATAAAGAAAAAATTAACCTAAAAATTTACCCACCCTATATATATAAAACAAATTTTGTTGGTGTCAATTAATTCAATTGGTAAAATCTCGTATGCAAAAAAAGAAGAGATTTGGGATTTGTATCCACTACAAGAATTATGGCTTTTAGCGTCTAATAATTTAGCGTCGAAATAATTTTCGACGCTAAAAATCACTTTTAACGTCGTAAATAATATTCGACGCCAAATATCAAGATTTTAGCGACGAAACCAATATTCGACGCCAAATATTCAACTTTTTTCGTCGAAAAAAGTATCGACGCTAAAAGTACACTTATAGCGTCGAAACATATTCGACGCTAACTTATTTTACTATTCCAATAATTTTTGGCGCTAAATGTTATACTTTTAGCGTCACATATATTTGTCGATGCCAAAAACTATACATTTAGCGTCGACTAAGTAGCGTCGCTAAAGGTTTAGGAAGATTCCACCGACAATCCTCTGATCTTTAGCGTTTAAATTATGTCGACGCTAAAAATTGGACATTTAGCGTCGAAAATAGTTTATTCGACGCGAAAAATAACAACAATTAGCGTCGAAAAAATAAATTCGACGCTAAATATAGATTAAAATGCAGAATGCCACCAACCCTTCCCCCCCTCTGTTTTTTCTCCCATTATCTTCATTTTCATCCTCTGAAATCTCAGAATCTGTCATCTGCAACCTCACAACTCTCCTACAAATTTTCAATAAAATTGTAATCAATTTTCCATAAGGTAAGTCTTCTTTTATATTTCTTTATTATTTTTCATTTTTTTGATTATGTTTATTATATACTTTTTGTTAATGATTTATGGTTCATATATGTAGATTAAGTTAATTAATTAACTAAATAGAATTTTTCTGTAAACTATTTACTTTATCAACTAAATATATATGTATATGCTTAATAATTAATTAATGAATTAGTAATGTTGATGAATGTAATATGATATTTAATAATTATATTATTATATTTAGGTATTTCGCTTAAATGGATAGAAATTGGATGAGCTCGCTGGATAGATTGAGTGTTGAATATCGTAATGGAGTGTATGAGTTTATGGAAGTCGCAAAGTAACACATTGATGCAGAAGGTCGTGTTCGGTGTCCATGTGCAAATTGTTTGAATAGGATCAGGAAACAGTTAGATAAAGTTCATAATCATTTATACATGCCAGGAATATCACCAACTTACCGTACATGGATTTATCACGGTGAGCAGTATAATTCTCAGTCACAGTTTATTGATTCCGGTGAAGGGAGCAGTAGTTACAATTAACCTGTAAACGATGAGATAACCGATGATTTGCATGACTTACAAGGTCCACAACTTGGTCATAGTGTCAGTGGTGACATGCCAGTGTTAAGTGGAAATGATCAAAATTTATTTAGTGAACTACTTGATGAGGCAAAAAAAATTCCATTTGAAGGTGCTGGAATGTCGATCTTGAATTTCGTTGTGAAATTATTACACATTAAAGTGATCAACAGAATGACCAACAAAAGTATTGATATGATGCTAGAGTTACTGGGCCAAATGTTACCGGTTGGAAGCGAATTTCCTAAGTCGTACTACGAGGCAAAGAAAATGTTGCGTGATCTGGGAATGAGGTATGAATCCATTCATGCTTGTAAGTATGATTGTGTATTATTTTGTGCATAATATGAATCACTTGAATATTGTCCGATATGTGGTGAAAGTCGGTACAAAGTTCGTGGTACGGGGAAGAAAGTGCCTCAAAAGATATTGTAATATTTTCCTTTAACACCCAGGCTGCAGAGATTGTTCATGTCACGACACACAGCAACTGACATGATGTGGCATCATGAAAAGGATCGGTGCAGAGGGCATACTTAGACATCCTGCGGATGAAACCAAGTGGAAGGAATTTGATGACATGTACCCCCGTTTCGCTGAGGACCCCCGTAATGTCAGGTTAGGTCTTGCCTCTGATGGTTTTAACCTATTTGGGAATATGTACAACTCTTATAGCATCTGGCCCGTTATTGTTATTCCATATAACTTACCTCCATGGAAATGTATGAAGGATCCGTTCATGTTTATGTCATTACTTATCCCTGGTCCACGTTCCCCTAGTAAATATTTGAATATTTACTTGAGACCATTGATCGAGGAGTTACAAACATTATGGAATGTGGGTGTGCATACCTATGATGCAGCTTCCGAGCAGTATTTTCAGATGCATGCCGCATTATTATGGACCATTAATGATTTTCCAGCTTATGGTTCATTATCTGGATGGAGCACTAAGGGATACATGGCATGTCCAGTTTGTGCGGGTCAAACACCTTCGCAACGATTACGGAATAAAATAGGATACACAGGGCACATGAGATTTCTTGAGTTGAGTCATCCTTGGCGGAAGAGTAAATTATTTAACGGTCAACATGAACCTCAGAGTATGCCCAGTCCATTGTCTGGATTCGACATAGTTTGCCAACATCAACATCTCAGAGACAATACACCAGGTAAACATCCTAATAATAGAGATAAAAATCGAAAACGCTTACCTGAAGAGTTGAATTGGACATGAAAGAGTATTTTCTTTGAGTTAGAATATTGGGGGACTCTGAGTTTGCGACGTAATTTGGATGTAATGCATATAGAAAAAAAAACATTTGTGAGAGTTTAGTGGGCACACTATTCAATATTCCGGGTAAGACAAAAGACACTGTAAATGCTAGATTGGACCTACAAGATCTTAGAATTCGTAGTGAATTGCATTTACAAGTCACTTCTCGAGGTCTTATTAAGCCACTTGCTAGTTATGTGCTCACTCAATCAGAGAGAAAATCATTCTGTGATTGGCTGAAAATGGTTAAATTCCCTGATGATTATGCATCGAATATTGGGCGTTGGGTCAGAGATGATACAATAACGGGATTAAAGAGTCACGATTGTCATGTGCTTCTCGAGATTCTCCTTCATGTTGGCATTCGACCTTATCTCCCCCCGAATGTATGCGACGTCGTACTTGATCTATGTGGCTTCTTTAAACAATTATGTCAGAGGACATTAACCACAACTGTTATTGACGAACGTGAGCGAGGAATCGTGATAATCCTATGTAAGCTGGAGCGAATTTTACCACCCGCTTTTTTTGATGTGATGGTACATTTGGCCGTGCATTTACCGGCTGAAGCTAGAAAGGGAGGTCCTGTCCATTACAGATGGATGTATCACATTGAGAGGTACTATATATATACAGTTTTAAATATTACATTATTAAATTTTTACTGTGCATTGAATTTAGTTTTAATGCAAACTTGTGTCATATCCGCAGGGCTTTGGGAGATTATAAACAATATGTGAAAAATAAGGCGCGCCCTGAAGGGTAAATAGCTGAAGCTGTTGTAATAAGTGAAGCAATAACATTTTGTTCGATGTACATGCATAATATTGAAACTCATTTTAATTGTCGGCCACGAAACTATGATGGAGATGCAAGTAATTCGCAAGATATCACAGTGTTCCGTCAAAATTGCAGACCATTTGGAGCAGTAGGTGTCAAATTACTGACCCTTCAGGAAGTTCAACGTGCGCGTTGGTTTATATTGAATAATTGTGATGAAGTGCAACCGTATTTAACGTAAGTTTTTCTGGTGCATAACCATAGTATTTTTGCCATACATTAACCTAACTCCTTTTTTGTAGGCAACATCTAACAATGCTACAATGTGGTGGTGACCATAACGTTGATGAAACACACAAAAGAATTTCCCAATGGTTTGAGACAACTGTAAGGCCTAACATTTTATATTTATTTTTATCCTAACATTACATATTTCAGTTTGTTATATTAACACATCTATTTCTCTCATTGTTATATTAAGAACCAAGTGCAAAATGGTCAATTGGACTCGTCATCCTCGTTGGTTTCTTTGGCTTATGGGCCTCAAAAGCAGGCTTATGAATACAGTGGATGCATTGTCAACGAAGTTAGATTTCATACCGAACAGCGAGATGTTACTCATGTGACTCAGAATTATGGAATTGTAGTCCAAGGAGAACACGGCTCAGATCTTATTGACTTCTACAGAGTGTTGCAATCGGTCATTGAGTTGATATACCGACTCAGACGACATATTGTGCTATTTGACTGTAAGTGGTTTGACACAAATGCCAGAGTGAGGAGAATTCAAGTTAGTAATCATCTAACGTCAATTAATGTTCAACGTTTTTGGTACAAGAATGATCCATATATTTTTTGTACCCAAGCACGTTCAGTGATATATATATCTGATCCAAAGTTAGGAAATAAATGGATGGTGGTAGAAAAGTTACAACATAGGGGCATTTGGGACACGCAGGAGAAAGATAGAATTGACATATCAGATGAAACACAAGAAGTCTCCGAATAAAAATAAAACAAAATCCGAAGAATGGATTTTTCTTTGGTGACATAAGATTTCATTGTACAAATAAGCATGCGGATAATTCTTTTTTTTTACCGATATGACGGATTAGTAATCAGTAAACCTCTCTCAACAAAACAACATAAAAAAAACATTCTTCCTTAGAATTCATTGTGGGGCAGGGCAAATAAAAGAATTTCTTGTTCCCCTCTTACGTATGTATATATTATTCAAATGGAGAAAATAGAAAATCTTGCAGCCGTCTTTCCGTTCGAATAATTCGTCTTTTTCAGTCTCCCGTATGGGTGCCCTTCATTGAGAGGCTAGGAAACTCAGTTTTAATCCCTTTCCCTTTAGAGGTAACCCATGTAGGGGAGTAGCAGAGTTATGCAATCTTACGAAAAAAGGGTAGTTTTGTGCCCAGTCGAACAAGTCCCTTTCTTTCCGGCAACTTCGAAGTTCCTGAAAAGATATTTTATGGACCAACTGTCACCGTTCCTGAAAATATCGCATTAACACGAGATAGTACAGACGTTGAGATAATTCCTCATTCTGAAGTGAGCGTTGAAGTAGCAATGAAGAAGAATTGACACTGAAGATGACTTCGATTCCAGTCACGAATCCTCAAATACCGAAGATAATAGTGATTAATGAAGTTAGTGTATTTTGTGATTGATGAATAATTTTCTGGATTATAATGTATGGTTGTTGTTTTTAATTATTATTTAAATATGGTTGAAAGATTGTCGTAATTAATTATTAAAAGTATAATTATCATATAATTGTTATTATTATTTTTAATGGTAGACATTTAGCGTCGAAATATAATAATCGACGCTAAATGTCTTTCATTTAGCGTCGATTATTATATTTCGATGCTAAATAAAAAATTAAATTTCCTGGAAAAACAACCCTAATTTTTTTTTATAAACCGCCAACTTTTTAGTGTCGAAATTATTTGCTTTTAGCGTCGACATTATTAGCGTCGAATAATGTCGACGCTAAATGTCTTTCATTTAGCGTCGAAAGTATTCAATTGCGACGCTAAATAAAAAATTAAATTTCCCAGAAAAATAACCCTAATTTTTTAATAAGCCGCCAACGTTTTAGCGTCGAAATTATTTACTTTTGGCGTCGAATCATTTCGACGCTAAATGTCCATTAAATCCCAAAAACCAATGTCTTCTTCTTTCTCGGCTCAGACGATAAAAACGGGTTCTCACTGTCTTCTTCTTCTTCCTCCACTCCAACCATTCTCTTCTTCAGTAAATTCATCCAATTTAGAGGTAAGTCTCATTTGTTCTCATTCTCATTTCAGTTTGTTTCAGTTTGTATGATATATGAATTGAGATTAGATTGGAGTTTGGGTGAGATTATGGGCGTATGATGGCTGAAGTGAGGCAGATTTGGCGTGAGTGTAAGGGCTGTAATGAGGCAGATTTGCGTGGCTGGTTCAAGGGCTAATGAGCCAGTGTTTCAAGGGACGAGTCTTGGTGCGTTGAGTGCTAGGGGGTTGGGACGTGTTGAGTGGTAGGGGCGTGAGGTGTTGAGTGCTAAGGCTGGGACGTGTTGAGTGGTGTTGTGCGTAGGCGTGAGTGAATGAGGCTGTTTGAGTGAAATTAGCGTGAACAAGGAGAGAGGATTTCCTAATCAATGTGGGATTGATGGGCTGCTTGTGAGGGTCTATTGGGTGTGAATAGATGGGCTGTTTTAGGTGTTTTTGGCGTGGACAAGGGCTGCTCGTGTGGGGCTATTGAGCGTGTTTATCAGGGGTTGTTTTAGGGGCTGCTGGGCGTGAATTATGGGCTGTTTGGAGAGGCTATTGATGCGTGAATCAGGGGCTATTTAGAGGGGTTGGATTCGCAGAACATCAGCAATTTGCTGCTGTAGATGTTTGCGGAGAGTTGTGGAATTTGAACTGTTATTGTCGATTCGTTAGCATTTGATTTTATGTTTTTATTTGCTTTTGTTCCTGTCTGATTGTTTAGTTATATGAAAATATAATTTGATCCTTTGAAGTTTACACGTGTATTTAAGGATCTCATTCTTCTATAGATGCATTTCATAGGTCTAGATAGTAGAAGAGCTTGTGAGTGCCGTGATGGACTAGAAGAGCTTAGGGTTTGGAATTGCCTGGCTTGTGGTGAATTTGGCGTTGTTTGCTTGTGGCTATGTGAGTGAGAGCTTTGTATATTTTTGTTTGTGATTCTTGTATGTGAGTGAGATTTAGGTGAGCGAGAGAGGGAAGGCCAAGGCCGAGAAAATTTTGATTAACATTAAATTTTGGAATGTGTTTGGTTTGGTTAAGTTTAGTTTGGTTTGGTTTTGTAATATAATGTTCATACATATACTATAAAATGCATGTGTTTGTTTGGTTTGGTTCTATTACATTCAAAATGGAGTATGAAACTTTTTATGTTTTTGCAGATGGCACCGGGAAATCGCAGACGGGCTAATGCGACTCCATCTACATCAGTAAGGACAACTGGCCCTGGTGGAGCCTTTGCTAGCACAGGTGAGTCCAGTACAGTGAAGGGTCGAGGACGCACCCGTGGCCTGGGGTTGTCTAAGTACGTTAAGACTCTCGGCCGTATCCAGATTGAGATATCAGATGATGGACACAGTCAAGTCGGACAACATAATTCAGCGTTTAATACAACCATAGGAGCTGTAGCTCGATATGAAGCTCCCCAAAACTACGTTTCTTGGAGAAAGATACCGTGGGAGACGAAAATCAACCAGCTATTCTCTTCACTACATGTAAGTTTTCGATATTGTTTGTTAGTTAACATTTGTATTTTATATTGATTTTTACTCGGTTGCTATTCATGTAGGAGTGGTTCGACTTCGATCTGACCAAAGTGAATGTCCAACAATATATTGACTACCACATGGGGAAAAGTTATAAAGATTATAGGACAAAAGTCCTGAAACCAATATTCGACGAATATGGACCTTCAGATGCTCCACAACACAAGCCTGATTTTATAGAGAAGTAAGACTGGACATTCTTATGTGAGCTTTGGTCTACCAAAAAACACGAGGTAAATTTTGAAATAAACGGAAATTTATAATTGTCTTTGTTTTCGGTACTTACATTGTTGGTAAATGCAGGATAAATGTCACGCAAATGCGGAAAATCGAAGTCACTTGCGTTTTAACCACCGTGGAGGTTCGAAGCCATTTATCCAACATCGTGCCGAACATTCTGAGGTAAATATATCCTAACGTAAAATTTAACAGTTCATTGGTTTAACTAATGTGGAATAATATTGAATTTATTTTCTGTTTATAACAGAGTAACACAGGTGAAGTGCAATCATTTCCAGATTTTTTCCGTGTGACACATTACAATGAGAGAAACAAATGGATAAATGAAGAAGCCGAACGCTGCTATGTAAGTTTCAATTTTTAAAATAAAATAATTAATATTATATATATTAATTTTTTTTTCTCAAATTCTAATATTAACTTATTTTTTGAAACAGAACGAAATAATGGAACTCCAACATCAAACTCAGGAGACATGGTCCGACCTGATACCAGATGAGCAGTTGTCGCAATTGGTTTTCAAGAATCAGACAGCTTACAACGTTGGCCTTGGCACTCGTAAGAAGCCGACGTCATCTGCACGCAGTACTGTTAATTCAGAAAATGCCTCTCTTCGAGAAGAGTTAGCCACCACCCGAGACGAGCTACAACAGACTAAGGACGAGCTAAAACAGGTCAAGGTGGACCACGAGAATAAGATGGAGGATCTCCAACAACAAATGATGTTTTTCCGTCAGATGTTGGAGGCCTCAATCATTCAGGGTGCATCGGGCTCGAGCGTCCCCCATCACAGCAGCAATAAATTTTATATTTGGTTTTGTATAAACATTTTGAACCAATAGTTTTAATATAATATGTTTTTTTCTAAAAAAAAATTGAATATAATAATTATTATAATATTTCGTAATTCTGTTATTAATTAGAAAATTTTTTCAATTAAATTAAATATTAAATCAATTATTTTAGACTAAAAAGAAGTAAATTAATAATTTTTTAAAAAAATAAATTTTTTTAACAATTAGCGTCGACACAGTCGACGCTAATAGTAACAAGAAAATCAGATATTACTTTTTTTAATATACTCTAACTTTTAGCGTCGACTTATTTCGTCGCCCAATATAACCTATAGCGTCAGAAAATTTAATTTAGCGTCGAAAAATATTAGACGCCAAATACAGACTTTAGCGTCGCAATTTTTTAATTCGACGCGAAAAGTTATTCTCGTCGACATTTCAGCGTCCACTGTTGACGTCTGATTATTTCGACGCTAAAACTATTTTGCGTCGAAAATATGGTTTTTGGCGTCGATTTATTTCGACGCTAAAGGGTATAATTTTTGTAGTGATCCCACACATATGAGTTGGTTGATTACCATTAAATTATAACTAATAAAAAAAAAAGACCAAATGTTGTATATTATCAAAATTGAGAAATTAAGAAAGCAATAGTTAGAAATTATTGAGCAATAATCATAAAAAATAACTATATTAAAAAAAAAAACAGATGTGATCCTGTAAACAGTCGATACAGACAATCGGCTGAGACATCTAAATTTAACCTAAAATAATTTTAGTATATAAAATAGTATATATATTTATATATATATATTAATCTTTTATTAGTTAAGATTCCATTTTAAAAAATCCGCTAATACCGTATAAAATCAAGACAAGTTAGGCAAAGGTGACCAGTTAAATTGTGAAAAAAAAAGGGATAAGAGTTTATGAGTTGCATAAAGTTGGTTAAGAAAGCAATTACAGCAAATGAAGCAGGTGGTAACAGGGACCTGATCCGTCTCGAAAAGCGTTACTGCTGCGACATTGAGAGGGTGTTTTTAGTCTGTATCTGGCTGCAGCTCCATATCAAGATAATATTGCAACTTGTAAGATTATATACAACGCAATAGGGTCCATTTATTCCACTTGATCATTGACACGTGTACATCTTCGATGGCATAAGACTCGCCGGCAACCCGCCAGTACTGGAAATAACCAACTCGTATTAAAGGGGGTCTGGTGAGATTTCTGACACCTGTCATGTGATGTGAGTGTGGGGTTTTTAAAAGAAAGTCCCCCACCAAAACAATTAGCTTTCATCAGAGCAAAGTAATGATTCATGCACCAACAAAAGCTCTTATGATACTGAAGCTATTTTACAAGTGGAAGCTGAAGTTATTTTACTTGGGATTAATACTGCAGTGGAGGTTAACGTTTTATCTATTATTATTGAATCAGATGTTTTAAATGTGGTTAATTTGGTATTTAGAAAATCGTAAAGTGCAAAAGAGATTACTTTGGTGATTAGAGAGATCCAAGAAGTGATTGCTTGTTTGAATCAGATTTTGATTCAGTTTAGACCTAGAGTTTGTACCGCAATTGAACATAACTTAACCAGACTTGCTTCTTCGAGCAATTTTTGTGGGATTTGGAAGGAAATTTTTCATTCTTTTGTATCATCTCTTTTCTAATTATGAATGAATTTCAATGAAAAAAAAAAAAAAAAAAGGCTCTTATGATAATCCCTGGAAATGCTGTGAAGTTGGTAGATCTGAGCCTTTCAAATTCAAATTTGGAGAACCTGCAGACGAATTTCATTTAATCTCTTATACTGTAAAATTTATTCGTTTATGTTTTTTAAACATAAAATGTTTGGTAACTAAATTTCCTGTTCATTAGGGTAGCAAAGTTTGAATCTCAGATCTCTTAATTCATTATTAAAATATAATTTTAACAATTGAATCAGCAGTATAGAAAAGAAAGAAATATCTAAAATCTAAATTGTAACTCATTCTTTTCCTCACTTGGTAAGTATTATTTCTACTTTAGCTCTAGAAAAAAAGATGATATATATGAAAAATAATGTGCGTATATATATTTAAAATCCTTCCCTAAACTTTGTTGTATATATATATATATATATATAGTCTACCTCACATCTTAAAGGTTGGTGGTCCAAAATTTCACTGTTCCTGATAAATAAAAGAGCATGCTCTACTAGACCTGGCCGCCGGTTCGGTTCCGGTTCGGAACCGAACCGAACCGGCCGGTTCACGGTTCCACAAGTGTGGAACCGGAACCGAACCGGTTAATTCCGGTTCGGTTCCGGTTCCACACTTAAGTGGAACCGGAACCGTAAACCGAACCGGTCGGTTCCGGTCGGTTAACGGTTCCGTTTCGGTTTTTTTTTTTTTTTTTTTTTTTTTTTTTTTTAATAATAAATTTTAAAAAAAAAAAAAAAATTCTATAATCGTAATGTTTTTTTCATACTATCACATCATTTGTATAGAATCTTTTTTTTATAAAATTCTTTTAACATATAATCCTTTTTATAGCCAACTCTTGGCTAGTGCTTTCTTTATATAAGCGATGTGGGATATTTGTTACTTGGCTATTGTGTCCCACATCGCTTATATAAAGAAGTCAATAACCAAGAGTTGGTTATAAAAAGGATGTGGACATTCATGTTTTAGTATTGCAATTTTAAACCTCATTAAGTCATTATTATTAATTAAAAAAATTGAGATTTACTTGTGGAACCTTACGGTTCCAAGAAAATTTTTTTTTTTTTTTTTTTTACTTCCGGTTCCAACCGGAACGTACGGGTCCGGTTGGAACCGTTGGAACCGCTGGAACCGTTCGGTTCCAGCGGTTCCAACCGGTTCGGTCAGGGTAAGAACCCTAACCGAACCGGTCAGGTTCCGGTTCGGTTCCGGAACCGGAACCGGAACGGTTGGAACCGGAACCTTCCGATTCCAACCGGTTCGGTTCCGGTTCCGAACCGGAACCTTGGCCGGGTCTATGCTCTACAACTATAGCTGCATCATATCCTTTGTATTTGTAGATACCAATCGCTGTAGTTGAATAATTTAAACTTTCTATATCCCATCTTGAATTAAATTAATTATTGTTCCAAGTCGTTCCGTAGAGCAGGTTTCGTGTCCGCAAGAAATTTTAGTGCGGATATATAATAAAATATCGATATTTTGCATGACAAAGTATGCATTAATCTGTTGACACGAGTGTATGTATAAAAATGGACCGGTTCTGGGTTCGAATTCAGAAATACATTTCTTATAAGAGCCTGAGACAGCCGGTGGTTTTACCTGCACCGCGGCCCAGAATGAGTGGATTTGGTGGCGGAATTTCCATCATTTCCACAAAAAAAAAAAAAAAAAAATTTTAATCTAATAATTACCCATCATAATTTATAAAATATCAATAATAAGCTCAGTCGATCACAGAATCTCATCATCAACTTTATTTTATTTTATTTTTTTATAAAAAATATATAAAAGAGTAGAAAATATTGGAAGAGCATTTATACTATTATATATATATATCCTTTTTCTGTCTTCACTTCTTCTCGTTACTCTGTGTGTCCATTTCTTTCCCATCGCTGCACATTCTGATAAAACTCTTAGTCTACTCTCTTCTCTTTTTATCTTCCCCATCCCTCTGTCCATAGACTCAGTTTAATCTTCAGTTGCTCTTAAAAGCTATCAAGCCATGGAAATTGACCATCAATTAAAGTCAGCTGCAACAGAAGATCAGATGGAAATGGAGATGATGATGATGCAGATGGACAAGTTCCCCAATTTTTACGGGGCCCATAACAACAACAACGATCCTGCTGAATTTGACCTAACTTATCACACCAACAACATTTCTTCCATGCCACATTTCATTGATACTACCTATAATAATATTGATTCGCCTTCTTTTCCAAATATACCCTCCAATGTCTCCTTTAATGGTAACAGTAACACCCCACTTCAAGAAACGTCTTTGCCACCTTATTTGTCTTATAATAATTCTACAGTACCATCACCACAGAAGCGGAACTCAATGGCGGCGATGAGGGAAACGATTTTTAGAATTGCAGCAATGCAGCCAATTCATATTGACCCAGAATCAGTGAAGCCACCGAAAAGAAGAAATGTGAAGATATCAAAGGATCCGCAAAGTGTTGCCGCAAGGCATAGGAGGGAGAGGATAAGTGAGAGAATAAGAATACTTCAAAGACTTGTCCCTGGAGGTACCAAAATGGACACTGCCTCTATGTTAGATGAAGCAATTCACTACGTCAAGTTCTTGAAGACTCAGGTGCAGTCACTGGAGAGAGCTGCGGCTAATAATAATAATAGGCCTACTGGGATAGGCTTCCCTGCTACACTCACTACTGGGAATTATCTTCCTATGGGAAAAGCTTATCAGCAGCCTGTTCAAAACGGTCCACATTATGGAAATGCTTAGCTTAGCTAGCTATTATGTGGGGATGTAATTAAAGATTAAACTGATCATTCTATTATTAGAGTTTGTAATCAAGTAAACCCTGTTCAATTGTTCTGAAATAATTATTAAGATCGCTGGATAAATATTAAATAGATAACTAATCAACTGTTTCAGGTTAATCACTCAATCCCTTTTATTTCTCATGTCTGTATAAAAGGTCTTAGTGGCCATCTTGTCTGGGGAACTCTTAAAAGAAATGAATCAATGACCATTGAAACAGAGAAGTAAAAAAGAATATATATATATATATACTAGTTTTTGTCCGTGCCTACGGCATGGTATTACAGTATTCGGCCCGTGCCTACGACACGGTGTTACAGTATTTGCCCGTGCCTACGGCACGGTGTTACAGAATTAAATGATTTTATTTTTTAATTAAATGATTTTATTTTAACTTTCTATTTTTTAATTTGAAAATTTGAAAATTTTTGACCCTTTCCATCAATCAATTCACTTTCTTTCCTCCAATTACCAATGAAATGATCTGCGCCATCAATTAAGCCACATAAAGAGAGCCGTTGGATACACTCTCTTTTCTCCAACACTATTCTCCTTTATTATATAGATATATATATATATATATTGGTAGGATCATATTTTAAAATTTGTTTAACACTCCCTAACCCTAAATCTCAGGATCGCTACAGTAAAAACAAGTTATAATTAATGTTGGTGGGATTGACAGATATGCAAAACTGTCTTTGCCTCTGGCCTATAGAAAAATCTAGAGATAGACTTGTCTGTAAACTTAGAAAAATCTAGAATGTAATAGAAGTACTTTTGTCAGTACTCAGTATATTAAAAATTGATAATTAAATTATATATTTAATAATTAATTGTATCACTTCACTCATATTTTTATTCATTAAAGAATTATGTGTAAACTTGGGACCATTGGTGCACGAAAGCTTCATGTTCTCGAGGTCAAACGGTGACACGTGATCTATGGGTCCGAACAACATGGAAGACAAATGAAAAGACACAGAAAGTACAGTTGTCGAGTTAGATGTGACACGTGCTGAATCCAACTATGGAGTAGGCGTTCACACATTGAGAGTTTGAGACATAGGAGATGAGTTGGTTCGTCGTGATGATTTATAATTTTCGATGTTCCCATTCAACAATGAAAAGGCCAAAGAGGGGCAAAAGAAGGGAGCGAAATAGTTACAGAGAAAGAGTAATATCAAAATCAAATATGCATGGGAAGTCCACGTGAAGGACTGACAAAACGCGGTGATGGGCTTTTTTTTTTCCAACGTGGAACCGTGATGAATTCTTTGTCCGTCACGACTTTCGACACGTGAAACTCAATCTACTCGGTCAACTTTTCTGACGTGGCGCTCCATGTCATAATTTCTCATTAGTTAACCAAAATTACCATAAAATTTTTATAGAATTTGACTTTTAAAAAATCCATTTTTTAATAAATATTAACATAGGAGTGATATAGAGATTAAAAGGAGATTAAGACCACTCACAAAGTACCAATACTTTATGAGTGATCTTAATCCTCCATTAATCCCCATTTAACATGCGTGGTCAATGTTGACCTGAATTCTGGGAATTATGAGTTTTTAAGATGATACCCATGTTGATAAAAGGGATACAATATATATATGTATATTATACTATACACTTAAAAGTTATTATTTCATAGATTTTGAGCCTAATTTTGGGCCAATTTTTAAAACCTAATTGTGGATGGTAAAATTTAGATCCGAAAACGATTATACAGGTAGTTCGTATTATGATTTGGAAAAAATATATGACTGAAAACCTTGAATTTTTTAATTTATAATTTAATTCTTACTTATTTTTTTAATTTCATTCTTGAATTTATATTTATATTTTTTTTATTCTTAATTCTATTCTTTTGTATTTATATTTTATATTTAATATATATTATATTGCATTGCATTTATATTTTTATTATTTATTTAGGTTAAAAAAAAAATAAAATTTTTAAACCTAAAAAAATAAAATTTCCTGGTACATGAAATTATTGCTCCAGATCTAGATCTAGATTTATCCCACCATAGGTCCGAAAATTTTAAAATATGGATCATCTATTTTTAGATCCAAATATTTGTGGATCCGAATCGAATCATGATTTTTTTGTCATCCCTAAACCCAACCAATGGCCTTAGTGGATTATCCAGATAAACGGCTATTGGAACACGGTCAATCATATAAATTATACCTTTGGAATAAAAAGTAATTAAAGTATATACATATATAGCATTATTTATTTTAAGAGAGATTCACGTGAAGTTCAAGTGGTTATGTTTGAAAATAGCTGCAATAATCGAAATGTTCTTGTCATAGATGATTCCTACACTGTTGTCGTTGTTTCAATATCTTTCAATAATTCGATTCCCTAAGGAAAAAATATTATCATTTTATTATAAGTTTTAAGTTGCTGCATGCAGATTGTTTAGTATCATGCATTTTCTGCACAAACAACCAACATTTGGAGTTTTGTGGAGTCCAGATTTATGCCTTCCAATTTTTTTTAAACATTTGGAAAAAAAAAATCAGATTAAACAAGGAACCCTATTTGAATGTTATATATAAGCATTTCAAATCTTAAACCTCTTGTCCATCTAAGAGATTTTAGATGTTAAAACAACTCACCACTGTCATATTGAGAATTTTAAGTGTAAAAGATTTTCTCTTCCAATAGAGGTGAAAAAGAATTTGTTTCTTTATTTAAAAACATCATTTCATATATATTTTTTTTTAATTAAAGCGAATAATTAAACTAGACTTCAACTTCGGTACTTTGAAGCAAATCTCGTCGGTATTATGTTGGGATTCAGCCTTTAGGCACTGCAATATTTATATAGTACTACTTAATATAATATTAACATATGTGTATATATGTACGTGTTTACTTATGAGGGACACTCTTCCCCTCCCTCTCCCCTTGTCCCATCTGTATTTCCGAAAATACCTCATCCCTTTGCCAAAAATTATCTTCCCCAATAAACCAAATTTACCCCAATTATATCTATATATATATATATATATCTATATAATATATATATATATATATATATATTTATTATTTATTTTTATTTCATTAATTAAATTTTTTATTTTATATATTTTTTATTTTTTGGCAAATTTAATCACCACAATACAAAGCCTCAAGACCGATTCTAGACAATATTAGAGTGGTAACATCACTCTAGAATGAATAATTTCAATTTTAGATTAATTCAGTAATTAATCTTAAAACACAAAAGAAAACAATTAAGATTATATAATCAATCAACACCAAATTTTGATTCATATACATATCCAAGATACATACAATTTTAAGACATGCAAAATACATATCCAATACATATTTTCATGCTTAAGAAACAAAAATTAAGAAATTAGAAATTGGAAACTTTTAATTACCTTAATCCAAGCTTCCAAGCTTCCAATTTTTTTTCCTTTGATGTTGATCAATTTATTTAGAACCCTAATCCCCTTTTTCTTTTGATTTCTCAACACATGAGAGTGGCTAAAACCTTACAAAATGGAAACAAGTTCCATTTATATATTTTTTCCATCCAATTTCAAAAATTGGAGTATTTTTTAACCAAAAATAACAAATTATTATGGCTAAGATTTTACCACCATAATAAATCTTATCCAAATTGACATAATTATTTTGATATTTTTTTATAAATCCATGTGTCAAAATTACATGGAATAGCCAATTAAAATTGGCCAAATAACAAAAATATTCCAAATAATATTCTTATCCAAAAATAAATAAATAAATTTATTTTATCTTATTAACAAAAAGAAAAAATAAATATATGGAAAAATATTCCAAGAATATTCTTCCATTTTATCATTATTATAATTAATTAATAATTAATTAATTAATAATAATTAAACAAATAAATGTCAAAATTCAATTGGTTATAATGTGTATCTAATCTAAAATTATATATCGTATACAAATACACATGATTTAATACGCATGTGTAAATTATGATAATCCGAATTATCTATAATTATTTGCCTAAGTGCTCAACAAGTACACTTTATATTGTTGGACTCTCTAGGTTCAAATTTATCTATCACGAAAACCATTTCCGTGTCCGTAATTTGTCTACTCGCAATTACGACTACCACAGATAATCGAGTTGAACCATCCAAGTCCAAGTCATTGCATATATGTATTCCCTCTGTCATAGGTTATATGAATTATTCCAGAGATATAAATTAAATGTCAAATCTCCGCTATGAACAATTCATGTGTCGCGACATAATTATGATTCTTTAATAAATATTCAGAACTCGTTTCCGAATCATACCTCAGCCAATGATTTCAAAGAATCACAAATTGGACACCTAAATCCCGTACACGGGACTAACAGATCATCTTTAGATACATCACATGATATTATGAGTATCAGTTCATACCCGATGAACAGGCGGATGTCTGATCTTAAAAGATCGTTGACGTGACTGTCATCAAAGTATGAAAGATATCTCATATATTCACAGTGGTATCTCAAGTCAAATGAGTTAATATGCTATTCGACTCGTAAAGATTCCTATTGACGTTGGTGTACCATCTATCATAAATCTTCAAATGAGTCGTTAAGTATTTATCCAATAAATACCTACGTGTCTATATGAGTCTCCCAAAACTAATGGTTTACTGAGACAAATCATTAGAAAAATTCTAATATACAACACATACCGGTCTCACGGGTTTACTAACCGACCATGTATGTAAACCTGGACTAGGAACAATTTTAAGAATGAATTATATTGTGACAATTCTCAGTGACAATTGTGGCGCTTTTGCAATTACGTCAAAACTATTCATTCTAAGGTCTTTTACGCCTTTACCATATAAAAGATTATATTGATGAAAATTACTCAATTTCATTCATAATAAAATAAAATGTACATTGTATTTACAATAAATACAATAAAATTTGACACGCCAAGTACCAACTCCAATATTTTCTCTCACTTACTATAGTGCCAAATTTGATGGTATTTAATACCCATCGCCTCTACATGTCTATCATATAGTCTCGGAGGTAAGGCCTTCGTAAGCGGGTCTGCTATGTTGTCCTCTCCAGATATCTTGCATATGGCAACATCTCATCGAGCGATAATCTCACGAATAATGCGGTACTTTTGCTCCACATGTTTCGATTTCTGATGCGCTATTGGTTCTTTTACCTGTACAACAACACCACTATTATCACAAAATAACAGGACCGAATCCTCGATGCTTGGGACAACTCATAATTCGGTGATAAATTTTCTAATCCATACAGCTTCTTTTGCAGCATCTGATGCCGTAATATATTCCGCCTCGGTGGTGAAATCAGCTGTTGATCCTTGTTTGGAACACTTCCAACTAACTGAAGTATTATTAAGAGTAAATACAAAACCTGAGGTAGACTTTCTATCATCAGGATCTGACTGAAAGTCAGAATTTGTATATCCTCTTATATGCAAAATCACCTTCTTCATAGATATGAAACTTATCCTTAGTACCTTTTAAATACTTTAGGATATGTTTAACGACCATCCAATGGTCGTTACCTGGATTTGACTAATGTCTACTAGTAACGCTTACTGCATGACTAATATCAAGTCTCGTACATAACATGACATACATGATGCTTCCTAAACATGATGCATAAGGTTGACTAGACATTCTAGCATTTTCATCTTCTGTTTGAGGACAATCTTCTTTGAAAGATGAATGCCATGTCCAAAAGGTATAATAGTAACTTTACAATTGCTAAAGTTATACCTTTGTAGGATCTTATCTATGTATGAATATTGAGATAACACAATCAACTTCCTTTCTCTATCTCTATAGAGTTTTATACCAATATATAGGAAGCTTCACCCAAGTCTTTCATGGAGAAGTTTTTACAGAGGTATGCTTTAACACCCTGCATCATTCCAAGGTCATTTCCAATTATCAGGATGTCATCAACGTAAACACAAAGAACAATTTATACACTCACTAACCTTCTTATAAACACAAGGTTCTTCTTCATTTTTGAGAAAACCAAATAATCTGATTACCTCATCAAAATGAAGATTCCAACTCTGCGAAACTTGTTTAAGTCCATAAATGGACTTCTTAAGCTTACATATCATGCCAGAATTTTGGCTGGATATAAAATATTTTGCATGTTCCATATAGATTTCTTCATCAAGAAATCCATTAAAAAAAAAACCATTTTGACATCCATTTGTCAAATATCATAATCATGGTAAGTAGCGATAGCCAATAAAATTCTAATAGACTTTAGCATCGCTACTGGTGAAAAGGTCTCGTCATAGTCCACACCTGGCCTTTGAGTGTAACCTTTAGCAACCAGTCGGGCTTTGAAGGTTTCAACATTCCCATTAGGCCCGCGCTTCATTTTGTAAACCCATTTACAATCAACGGGAACAATTCCCTTAGGATGCGGAACTAAGTCCCATACTCGATTATGATGTATAGAGTTCATTTCCGAATTCATGGCTTCCTACCATTTAGCGGAATCAATGTCTAACATTACTTCTTTGTAGGTATATGGATTGGTCTCCTCAATAAGGAGCACATCGAGATATGCATGGCAGAAAAGCCCGAAGCCCGGCCGGCCCGGCAAGCCCGGCCCGGTCCGGGCGGGCTTTGGCCCGGCCCGGGGGAACACGGGCCCGGGCCGGGCTTCACGTAAAAAGCCCGGGCCCGGCCGGCCGGGCTTAAAATATATAAATAAATATTTTAATTTATAAAATATATAAATTTTTATAATAAATTTTTTATATTTATAATTTTTTGTAATAAAAAAATCGAATCCGGACTTAAATAAATAAATAAATATTTTAATTTATAAAATATATATATTTTTATAATAAATTTTTTATATTTATATTTTTTATAATAAAAAAATCGGATCCGGACTTAAAATATATATATTTATATAATAATTTTTTTATTTATAATAAAAAAATTAGGCCCGGGCCCGGCCCGAGGCCCGGCCCGGGCCCGACCGGGCCTACCCGGCCCGGCCCGATGACTGCACGGGCCCGGGCCGGGCTTTGATGAGCCCGGCCCGAGCCCGGCCCGTTGCCATGCATACATCGAGACTCTTGTCTTGTTGTAGGACACAGAACTTGACGACGCTGTTCTAGACTCGCGGCCTAGTTGGGAGTACGAAATAACATGGAGTCTCGCAACCCGGTGTAAACCGGGACAAAGATTTAAGGCCGCACTCACCCATCGCAAGGGAAGACCTCAAACCGTTGGGTTCAGAATGGTCTCTTACTTATGTCACTTGTGATGATATGATTTGTGCAATAAACTAACCGAATCTATTCAACATTCATGCTCAAGGGTAATCTACGCCTAAGTCCGCATGCATAATAATAACAATGAGAACCTATATCTAAGTTCGCATACTTCAAAGTAAGTTACATAACGGCAAACACGCAATCACATACAATCATCACACAAGCATGCTCAATTATCTAATGCGGAAAATAAATAAGAATCTAAGCATAAATATAAATTAAATCCCTAATGTGAAAACAACCTAATCATGCATAAAGAAATAATTTCTATCGACTAAATCATGCTTAAGATAAATAACATGCCAACAACCTAATCATGCTTTAATAACAAATAAATAACCTACGAACTATAACATGCTCAAACACAAGTTTGGATGAGGCGAAATATGTGTCTCTTAAGTGGTATGTGGCGTTGTATCCCGAGTACAAACCGCACTACCGTCTATTCGGATTCGGCTACGGAATTTACGTCCGGGTTTCCATCCTATATACCACAAAAGGGAACACATATTCTGCTCATCCAACAATCACCTCATGCCTCAAACGACTCTCATGCGATAATATTTCTAAAATAAATAAAATAAACAAAGATAAAAAAAGTAAAAAGTGCCCTCAGGTCTAACCTCTTTTGTCATCTCAAGAAAGGGCGTTACACGTCCGTTGGAAGGGTGAATGATCCGCAACTCTTTTGGTTCACTAACTCAATGTCTTTCTTCGCTGTTTTGCTGTTCGGGCCGCTGTCTTTACTCCGTTTCGCTGCTGTTTTTGTTGTATTTTCTGGTCACTGTTTTTGGTAATTTAGGCTACTGTTTTTACAGTTTTTTGGACTGGTTTGGGCTGTTTTTTAGGTGCAGTTTTGGGTTAATTCGGGGACTATTTTGGGCAGTTTTTTGGGGGGTTTATGGTGCGGTTTCAGGCAGTGAATATGTGGCTAAACTGGGCAGTGAGGGGGCGTTGAACTGGGCAGTGAGAGACCTTGGCGTGAGGCTTTGGGCTGATTTGTGGCTAGTGGCGTGAAGTAATGGCTGCGTGAATGGGCAGGCGTGAGGAGGTTTGTGCCGTTGAGTTGAGGGCTAGTGAAGGCTATGGCTTTGTTTTGTTGGCAGTGAGTGGAGCTGGCTAGGGACGTGTTTAGTGGCAGTGAGTGGAGCAAGCTAAGGACGTGTTTAATGGCAGTGAGTGGAGCAGGCTATCGTAAAGAGGGCAGGTGTGGCGTGATGGTTTACGTGGGTGATGAGGGCTTTGTGGTCAAGGGGTGCGTGAGTGAAGGCTTGTGGGCTGTGCTTTTAACGTGAAGGTGAGCTGGCAGTAACGTGAAGAAGGCAGGCTGGTTTCAAGGCGTTTGTGAAGGTAGTGTGTGCGTGTGTTTGCAAGGTGCTTTGTGTGAGAAGTTGAAGGCTGTGGCGTTTGGCTTAAGTGAAGGCATGTGCGTGAATGGGCTGTTCGTGGAGCAGTGTTGTGCGTGGGAGTGGGCTTAGAATATTAAGGTTGATTTCGTGAGAATGAGTCAGGGTTGAATGTGTGGGTTAATGGTTCTTTTATTGGCCAAGTGAGGGGGTTTACCTTGTTGGAGAAGGAATATAATTTGTGTATTAATTGAGAGATATTTTTAATTATTATGTGATAGGGAAAATCTTTAATTAGGGGAATTGATTTGATTTGTTCTTTTTAATTAAGATATGACTTATTTAATTTGGTAGGTGATTTAATTAAATTAGGAATGTGATTTATTTTAATTAGGAATGTTATTTGTTTTAGTTTAGGAAATGGATTTGTTTTAATTAGGAAGGTGATTTAATTTTGATTTATTTAAGTTTAATTTAATTGGTTTTAATTTAATTTTGACATGCATTTTAAATGTTTTAATTATTTTAGTTTGGGCTTGGTGTGTTTAAAAACAGAGGTCCAACAAGCGAACCCGAAGCGAAACAAGCGAGTTAAATCTGACAAAATGCTAATTTTCAACTTTACCCTTCCAACGTCTGTTTCCCGCGGCTTTCTCAACTAAAGAGGTAGTGTCTCCATACGAGACTCATTATCGGGCTTATATGCAAAAATGCATATAAGCCCTCTATTAGTCTGTCATTTATATGTGGGACTTTATCAAGCTAACCCTCATATGATTACCACCTTCTGCCAAAATTTCTTCTTCAAGAAATTTGACAAAAGGAGTGTAGGCACTGCATTTTTGCATATAAGTCCCGATGATGAGCCTCGTGCGGAGGCACTACCTCTTACGCCGCGGAAGTCGTGGAAAACGGACATCGGAAGGGAAAAGTCAAGAATTGATGTTTTGTTGGACTTTATTCGCTCGTTTAGTTTTGGGATTGCTCGTTGGACCTCCGTTTCAAAATCACCCTTGGCCCAAAACCCTATTCTTCCTTGCTCACTCTCGGCCAACACATAAATTAAACGCTCATTCACGCATCCATTGCCCCTCACCACACCTCACGTCCATGCACCATGCAACAAGCCTTCACACCATTCACTCCCCACACAATCTTCATGCCTCTTTTGCCATCTTTCACGTGAAACATCTCCCATGCAAAGCCATGCAACCAAACTCTACTCATTTACCCTAACTATTCAAACAACCAAAGTAACCTTCCACCAATGCCCCACGCCTCCTTACCTTGATCCAAATTACTTACTTACCCCCATTTTCATTAAAGTTTTCCAAGCCATTTAATAGCTTCCCATCACCATTTAATCAAGCAACCCCACACCATTAAGCCTAGCACCCCGCCCATTGACAAAGCCATCCCCTTTCCATTTGTTTTCAACAAAGTTAGCCACCCAATTAATAACACTCATTAATGTTAGCCTACCCATAAATGTACCTTCATTTGCCTATATAAAGAACCCTTATACCCCTTGAAACCCCTAGCACTTTCATAGCAATTATACAACACAAAAACTCTCTTTTCCTCTCTGAGCACTCACGCATCTGCCCTCCATTCTGCCTCCATTGTTCATGCCAATACAACAACAAGTAAACAGCCATTGCTCACGTCAAACACCCCTGAAGAACCAGCCCCATTCACGCTCACTGCAACCCCTCAAAACAAACCCATTGTTCACGCCGAAACACCCCTCAAAGTCAGCCCTTGTTCACGCCCAGCAGCCCCTAAAACTGTTAGGGTTGGTGCTCCGAGTGCCAATCCGGATCGTATTTATGTCCGATTCATTAATACGAGCGGTTCAATTTTCCATAATATTACTAATTTTTACTGGTAGCACCCTTGTCTTTTACACACTTATTCGATCTAATCTGATTACAATTAGATCGAAATTGAATCTGGTTCAGTGATACGTGTGTATTAGACAAAGACCGTTTGTAATTGACATTGGGAAGTGCACTATAAGATGTATATCCTTAAATAAAGTTCCTGGTCAAGATTTACTGACACGGGTCGGTTAGTAAAATCCGCTGAGACCAGTACATGTCGTATATCGTGACTTGGTCCGATGGTTTATCCCAGTGAACCATGAGTCTCAGGAGACTCGTATAGACATGTAGGTGTTTATTTGATAAGACACTGAACGACTCACTGAAGGTTTTCTAATAGATGGTACACCAACGTCAATAGGAACCTTCTCGAGTTGAGCGAGCATAGTGGTCATTCGACTTGAGATACCACAGTGGGATAAATGAGTTATCCTCCACACTTTGATGACAGTCACGTCAATGATCTATCCATGATCAGACCTCCGCCTGTTTGTTGGGTGTGGACTGATGCTCATGATATCCAGTGCGTATCAAGTAGGATCCGTCAGTCCTGTGTACAGGGCATATGCATCCTCACGTGTTTATGATCTAGTAAATCCTTGGCCGTGGTATAACGTCGAAAACTAGTTCCGAGTTATTTAGAGATCATAAATTGAAAGTCGACTGTATTATACCGAACGGGTTTGAAGTCTTCATCTATACCCTAGGTATAATACAGATTGTCTGTGACAGAGAGATTATACGAATGCTATGACCTCGACTTGTATAGTTTAGCGAGATTATCCGTGGTCGTCATAATCCATGAGTGGGTGGATTATGGACACGAAATTGGATTTGTGACGGATAGACCTAAACTTAGAGAGTCCCACAATATGAAGTGTACTCGTTGAGCACTTGGGCAACTTAATATGAATAATACAGATTATTCATAATACTTCACCAGATTAAATGAGTTAATTCAGATCGTTTAATCGTTAAACGACACACATGCTTTTAAGGGGTTTTGTCTGCTAATATTATTGTGTATTTGTATTTGATACATAATACGATTAGATACACATTAATTATTCGTCAAATGAGATTTTGACACATGTCTATATATATGTATTTATTATTTAATGTAAAAAAAAAATACATATATGGTTGTTTTTTTATTATTTATTATTTAATTGTTAAATAATTAAATATTAAAATTACATATCTTATCTATTTGTCATAATTAGTATGACAAATGGTGATACATAATTGGACCAATGACATATATTATTGTAATTTATTTGTGTTCCAATTTGATTGGATTAAATAAAATGTAATTAATTTTAATTTGATTAAATTAAAAAAGATAAAATTGCCTTTTCTTTTATTATGTTTCGGTCAACCATTTCAAAAGTGGGATTTGATTTTCTCTCTCTTGTTCATTTCTCTCCACTGCCGAAACTCCAAGAAAATGGTTTTTTTTCATTTTGCTTGATAATTCAAGCAAACAAGTAAAGGAAAATCAAGAAATGGCTTATGGAATTTGGAATTTTAAAGGTAATCTTCAAATCCCTAAAGTCTTGAAATTTGTTTCTTATTTCTTGATTTTTTAGAAAATTTCTAGGGTTCCTTTACTTGTCAAAATTTGGGGTTTTTTGTTGTTGGATGGTGGATTGGAAAGATTAAGCATGTGTGAAGATGTTATTGGATGCTATTAGTGTAATATGTGTCCAATTTATTCAATTGTTGTAGGACAACTTTTTTGCCATTCTAGAGTATGATAGCCACTCTTATTATGCCTAGAATTGTTCTAGAGTTCTTCATTTGTGGTGATTTTAGATTGGTGTTTGATTAATTTGATTAATCTTGGTGAAAAATTGGATTTAAGCATGATATATGGGCTGTTTTTGGTTACTGATCAGACCTGGAAAAGTTCCTGTTTTTGTGATGAAATTTTTTTCTTTAGAATGTTATGGATGAGTTTTGGGAGTTGGCACAATTTCCGGAAAGTGTTTCCAACTTGAAATAAGCGAAAACGGCCAAAAACGGTGTTACCGGGTGGATTTTGAGTCAACCGGGTGACGGCTGTGAAAACAGTGATTCCGTCACTGTTTGGGCAGCACGTGAACTTCCCATACACTATTGGAGCTGACCTGGGCAGTTTCCATAAGTGTCGGGTAGTCGGTTCGGTCAAAAACGCATTTTAGGTCATTTTGCGGAAAAACGGTTTTCGTAAAAGTTTCGCGAGTTTTCACCATATTTATGTTGATATTTGATATTGAATAAATAGGTTTAGGTGAAATATGAATTAATTATTCATATTAGATATTGAATAATTAATTCGGTATTTTGAAAAGTTTTAAAATACGATTTCGCCCGAACCCGCGCTTCCGCTGCACCCATCGCCCAAAACCCCAACAAAAATGGTATCAGAGCAGGTCTGATGCTTCATCCATTACATTATTCATGCTTGATATTTGATATATAATCCAATTTATTGTTCGCACATGCTTAGAATCTAGATATGTTTCTTTACTTTTCGGTTCGACGCTAACGAAAATGTAATGAAAATTTAATGGTTAAGTTACGTTATGTTTTCTAGGTAGAATTAAGTTGTATAGAAAATGATTTAGATTAATATTCTGCATTTGATGTAGAGTATTGCTTCCGTAGGAAAATCCCCGCTTTTAAATATGGCTGTAGAGTAACGTGTATTGGATACATGTTTCTTGGTCTGCCTTGCGAGTACGGATGCAAATGATTTCCTGATGCTATAGCTGTATCGTGCCAAAGCTGTGCAGTTATGGTTGATGGTAGTTCATTTGCGCCGGTAGAACTTATATGATAAGAGACAAATTCAAGTGAAAGTGGAAATCCTGAACGTGCCAAAGCTGTCAGGACTACACCAGTAGCTTGAGTTTGTCATTGACAAGTGTAGCCTTGATACGCCTCCCTGTGAACGTGCCAAAGCTGTCACAATGAGAAACGGTCAGGACCAAAACCAGGAGTCACTGGTGAGTGATTGAAAAAGAGTTATCTACCTAATGAATATACGTAGGCGAGAACGTGCCAAAGCTGTGATTCAAAATATATTCATGGGATCCTACTCTCACTATGGAATTCGATTTAATTATTGAATTCCCATTGTCCGTTGGGGATTACGGTATTACGTAAAGTAGTGGGAGACACTGCTGAGTTTAAAATCCATAACTTAAGCAGTGCGTAAAATTTTGGAATTTACTGCTTTAGTTTTCCTTACATTCTATACTGCTTATAGATTAATACTTCTAATCCACTGCATGTTTATTACTTGAATAAATTTTCTGACTTTACTTATGGTTGTTTAATTCTAGAATAGGTTCTAGAAAGACAGTAGATTTAGACATTGTTAGATTAGTCGAAACCGTCGAGAACCGTTCTTCCGATTTCCTTCGAAATCAAGATGGTTTGTGACTTAGTTTCTAAGTCACTAATGAGCGCAAAATATATCAATATTTACCGCCCATTTTACTTAATATTTTGTTTAGTTTCTCGGGTTTGATGAACGTTTTGATGTGTTTTAGTTTATTTTACAGATAAAATAATATTGGGACCCAAAGAAATCATTACGGACGAAATGTGGGTCAAATAAGGGCAAAAATTGGATTTGACATATTAATTTTGGAGATTGGAAACTTGAAGGGCGTTTCAACGAGTGCAGTTTTGGAAATTCCAGTTTTGCGCATCTGTCGTATTTTGGGCATAACGTTTTACTCCGATATCGATTGAGCTGATTCAAGTTCCAGATTAAAGAAAACTCAAACCCTAACTTTTAAAGACAAAATAATTTTGAATTCTGAATATTTCATGCCCGAAATTGATGAACCATCCAGAAGTGTGTGTGTGTAATTATTAAAGTCATTTTCAATCATTTTCAAAGAAAAAAAATAAATTAATAAATAATAATAAAATTATCAAATCACCACCAAACATGATAAGCAATTAGTGGAGCAATTAATAATGGATTTGGTGGATATTTGATGGAGGCAAAATTTTGCCTATAAATACCAAGCCATTTCATTTGTAAATTCATACTTTCTTCTAAGGAATTCCTTAAGAATACTAAAAAGATTGTATCTTGTTTGTTTATTTACAGCTTTCAGTAATTAATTTATGATTTCACATTTTCTTTTCTTTACTTTTCAGTTTTTACTTTCCGCAATTTACTTTTACGCACATTACTTTCTTTCTTTAATTTTCAGTTTTTACTTTTCAGTAATGATGAGGTAACTCCCCTTTGCTGGGGTAAAAGGTAAAACTTTTATTACTAATATTTAGATTAATCTCCCTTAATTATAATATATAAACTAGTTAAAACCTGACTTAACAAAGATACCGCCATATTGGTCGGTTGGTAATTATTTAAATTGGTTTTAACCTGACTAAACTGGATACCGCCTGATTGGTCGGTTGGTAATTAATTAATTTGACTTAATCTGGATACCGCCTATATGGCTGGTTGGTATCTATCATGCAAAGTTAATATATTATATTAAGGGAGATATCTAAAATATAAGTAATAAAAGTGGATCCTTTTACCTCAGCATTTTCTTTTATTGTACTTTTACTTATTTACTTTTCAGCAATTTACTTTCAGCATTTACTTTTCAGCAATTTACTTTCAGCATTTACTTTTCAGCAATTTACTTTCAATTTACTTTCACCATTTACTTTTCAGTATTTAATTTCAGCATTTACTTTCCGTCATTTACTTTTCAGCAATTTACTTTTCAGCATTTTACTTTATGTCTTTTTATTTTTTTTTTGTTTTTATTTTAGTTTTTACTAGCCCTAGTTATGTGTCGTAACTAAGTTATTAGTTATCAGGGTTGTGATGAATTCTAATATCACCGGTTTATAATGGGTTATTTTATAGTTTGGGTAATTTAAAGGTTTACTTATTAAGTCTTAAGCTTAATGCTTCTTGTTGTATGATCACCAATAAGATTGATGTGGTAAATCTAAAATAAACTTGACAAAGGAATTTTAGGTTTCAGCCTTAGACTTAATAGCCCACGATCTTCCTTGAGGATAGATAACCTTTTCTAGATTTCCTTACAGGATAGACATATACCTGTCGGGCGGGGGTAGCCATAATTTGAACTTAAACTTAATGAGTCCAGGTAATTTGGTTGACATATACATATGGTTCAATTGGGTTAAACTGGGTATTTGCGTATGACCATCGACAGAAGCTTTCGCATAATTTCGTGTTCCAGGTTAGTAAACTGATTTATTACACAAACATAAAATAATCACTTCATCTTTTAAAAGATATTAGAAAGATTCACAACCCTAGATCTTTGAGTCTTTTGTTATTTTCCTTGTATTTTCTTTTTTGTTTATTTTTTTATTTTTAATTAAGGAAAACCCATTCAACCAACCAATCAAACAATCATTCTCTTTTCCATTCTATAATTAGATACCTGTAAATAAATAGTATCAATAATTAATAACAACAGTAGGAATTAAGTCATCGTGGGATCGATATTTTTATACTACTTGAACGATACGTGCGCTTGCGTTATACGTGTGTGTTTACTCCGGTCAAGTTTTTGGCGCCGTTGCCGGGGTCTTATTTTTCTTGAGTTATTAATTTTGAAGCTTATTTACTTATATCTAATTTTCTTTATTTTTATCTGTAATTTTTATTCTTTCTTTTGTTTTCAGGTGATTGAAAAATGGAAAATTATTGGGAGATTGAAAGATCACGAGCTTTACTAGAAGATACACCCTAAATCTGGGAGCAACAGTCCGGTTTTCTGAGGCCTGTTGTCCAGCCCAACAACTATCACTGGTTGTCATAACAAACCAATACCACATTTGCTCAACAAGACGCAATGGGGGAGATGTGACATATGTAATGGTAACCACCCGAGAGATCATTGTGAGTACAACTACAATCCATGGTGGCAGAGCTATCAAAATCCTTCATGGTATGAAGAACCATCACATTTCACAAAACCACATTTTCCATCTTATCCACCACCCACCTACTATCGTCAACAAGAACCAGAACCATCAGAGGAAGATCAGTTGATTCACATGCTCAAAGATTGGTTCGAGGAATTGGAAGCTCAATTTGATGCACAAATTCAGAGTCAAGCGGCGTCTATACAAAGGATGACAGATCAAGTTAGACAATTAACAGATAACCTGAATCACATATCTCACGGAGCAAATTCAAATACTACTGAAGAAACCTTCGAATATCCTGAGATTCATCATGACATCATAACAGAGGACGAGGCTGAGCAGTATCAAGAATCAGATGTATCAATTCAGGAGCCTGAACCAACAAAGTCTCAATTTGATTTTTATTATTCTGACTCTGACGAGGATGAAAAAGCTGAGCTATTGATACCAACTGCACCAACAAAGGAGGATGAAACTTTCTTTCCTCAAAATGAAGATCTTGGAGCATGCTTTACCACAATGTTTGATGAAGATCTACCTGAACCATCCATTCCAGTCGTATCAGAGGATGAAGACCTAATTTCAGAAACATCTTTACATCCTCAGGCAGATACTTATGGAGCATGCATTTCACAGATGACAGATGAAGTGTTGAATACGGAAATTTTAAAATTCATATGTGAAGAAAAGGTGGAGCAAGAAGTAGAGCAAATGGAGGAGCAAATGTCCGAACTTATTAAAGATCCAGAGCATTCAGAAGAAACATCACTGTTTTGGGGAGTATAATATAGAGATATCACCCGGAAGCTTGATAGAATGGAACTTCCATTCAAGGTCAAGCACCATACGAGACCTCATGATTTTATTTCTTTCTTTTCAGGAACCACTGGAGCAACAAAGGTTAAAAAGGTGGCACAAGCACTGAATGAGACAAAATCTTTTTACACTTACCGTTGGAAGAGACCCTTCAAAAGCAACTCTCACAGGATTGTCTTTAATCGGACATCCAAAATGACATTGAAACCTCCTTAACAGATGGATTTCAGTCACGTCTGGATGAAGACGAAAAATTTAGCGCTAGCAGGGAGGCAACCTATGCACTTTGTTGTAATTTCTATTTTTATATTTTATGTATACATGTTGTAGAGTTTTTAATTTTGTGTGTTATTTTTGTAGGGAAAAGCTCAACCAAAGCATAAGACATAAGGAATGGTGTTTGGCAAAGATAAGAGATAATTCATTAGCGATGGCTGAGTAAGGAATGGATTCTTGAGACGCATCCTAATGAATTTATACTAAGCGAATGTCGTATTGCGTAATAATTCAGTTGCCTTAATTATTGCTTTGATTTGCTTTTCTGTTGTAATTATCTTTATTTTCGTAGACAGAATCCAGACTTTTTGACCTTTCACGATTTTTTTATTGTTTAGCTAACAATCGTCCTTTGGAAGATACTAGTGCTATTATTACTCACCCTTTTCAGGTTCTATAAATTCAGTCTGTCATTGCACTTTTGAAGACATCCAAAGTAAAACATGGAAGCCACTTCAAGAAGACGAGTTGAAAACATCTGTGTGTTTTGCGGTACTAGTGTTGGTGTTAAACCACAATACGTAGAAGCAGCACAGGAACTGGGTCGAGTCTTAGCTGCAAGGAATATGCACTTAGTATATGGCGGAGGCAATCTTGGACTAATGGGGATCGTTTCAAAGGCTGTACAGGAGGGAGGCAGTCACGTTTTGGGAATCATTCCAAAACCCTTGGTAGAGAGAAATTCATTGGACCATCAAACGGAGAGGAACTGATCGTGCCAGGTATGTTTGAACGATTGGTAGAAATGATTAATCGTGCTGATGCTTTTATTGCTTTGCCAGGTGGTTTGGGCACATTGGAGGAAATTTTTATAGTGCTATCTTGGGCGAACTTGAACATAAACCAGAAACCGCTTGGACTGTACAACGTTGATGGATTTTATGATTTTCTTTGTGTGTTTTTTGATGATGCCAGGAGAAATGGGTTCGTGTCAAAACCTTTAAAAGAACTCATTTTTACTGCCAGAACTGCTCCGGATCTAATTGACCAAATCTTAGCCTATGAACCACAAATTGACCCTATCATTTCAAAGATAAATTGGTCCGAGGACGATCGTGGTAAGAGGCGTCGGATTAATCTGGATCTTAACCTTTAATTCCTGTAGAATTTCAGCTAACCAGGTATTATCTTCTAAACTCTTCTTCTACTGTTTAAGACATTGGGACAATGTCTCATTTAGGTTTGAGGGAGGGAATTAGTTGATCAGTACCTTGTTTTTGTTTGTTGTGTGTTATTTTTATTTTTAGTCCTAAATTTTTTGAAAAATACAAAAAAAATTGAAAATTTTTTCAAAAATTACAAAAATATTTTGTATTTTTGTGTTTTTAGTTTGACTAAAAAGGTGAAATTGGTAAGAGATAGCTGTGTAAGGAATCCACTCCTAAGACGTATCTCAAACCATTTTTGAAACAAACAAGTTTTTTGTTTATTTCATTTTAAATTATTTAATTTGTAAATTCTCCATAAAACTGACTAAAATGGATCTTCATATGCTCAGTTAGCAGATATTATCAACATCATTGTAACATACAGACATGAGCTAAAATTGAAAAGTTTGTAATATTCAGTGCTCTAGTTTAATTGGAGGAAGCATCTCAAAAAGTGATGGAGTAAAATAAAAACATCTGAGATCCGAGTTATTAAGTCTGTAAGGGTATTTTAACACCTAGTGCCCTAAAGCCAACTGGTTTGGGAGTCACTGGCCCAAAGCTCGCTACATGGATCAAAGATGCTGCAAAAATATATATATCTGAAGTCTGAGTAATTAAGTCCGTAGGGGTGTCTTAACACCTGGTGCCCTAAAGCCAACTGGTTTGGGAGTCACCGACCCAACACTCGCTACATAGATGAAGATATTGTATATAAATAAATAAAAAAAAAATCAAAAATCAAGAAAAAAAATCAGAAAAATCAGAAAATTATTCCATTGCTACAAAAGGTGTGAATTCTGATAAAACTTTAGGACAAAAATATTACTCTCTTATCAACTGCACTTGTGACTGTTGTGGGCAAAAATGAGTTGTTTAATATTTTGTCGGCTGTGTATATGGAGAATGGTAAATATAATAGGAGAATTTACTTATTCGGTAATTTAGAAGGAAAGAAAACAACTAGTAACTTGGAGTAGAAGTTTCACCTGATTAGTCACTAACTTCTTTATTCTCTTTTCGCTTGTCTTTTTGCTTTTGTGTGCATTAGTTTCACTACATTTTTACTTTTGTAAAATGTTTGTGGGTATCATTGTTGTAAACCCTCACGAGACTACAACTCGTCCACTAGGGACACCTAGGGGTTTAAAGGCTTGTTGCATATGCTAAATGCAACCGTGATCCCTACGAAAGTGGCTTAGTTTAATTTTAATTGTTTCTTGTATTTTATTTTGTTATTTTGCTCGAGGACTAGCAAAATGTTAGGTTTGGGGGTGTGATGAGCGGAAAATATATCAATATTTACCGCCATTTTACTTAATATTTTGTTTAGTTTCTCGGGTTTGATGAACGTTTTGATGTGTTTTAGTTTATTTTACAGATAAAATAATATTGGGACCAATGAAATCATTAAGATGAAAATTGGGTCAAATAAGGGCAAAAATTGGACTTGACATATTAATTTTGGAGATTGGAAACTTGAAAGGGCGTTTCAATGAAGTGTAGTTTTGGAAATTCCAATTTTGCGCATCTGTCGTATTTTGGGCATAACGTTTTACTCCGATATCGGATTGAGCTGATTCAAGTTCCAGATTAAAGAAGACTCAAATACCTACAACTTTGAAAGACAAAATAATTTCGAATTCTGAAGATTTCATGCCCGAAATTGATGAACCATCCATAAGTGTGTTGTGTGTAATTATTAAAGTCATTTTCAAAGCAAAAAATAAATTAATAAATTAATAATAAAAATTATCAAATCACCACCAAACATGATAAGAAATTAGTGGAGCAATTAATAATAGATTTGGTGGAGCAATTAATAATGGATTTGGTGGATGATTTGATGGAGGCAAAATTTTGCCTATAAATACCAAGCCATTTCATTTGTAAATTCATACTTTCTTCTAAGGAATTCCTTAAGAATACTAAGAAGATTGTATCTTTTTGTTTATTTACAGCTTTCAGTAATTAATTTCCGCTTTCACACTTTCTTTTCTTTACTTTTCAGTTTTTACTTTCCGCAATTTACTTTTACGCACATACTTTTCTTTCTTTAATTTTCAGTTTTTACTTTTCAGTAATGAGGAGGTAACTCCCTTTGCTGGTGGGGTAAAAGGTAAAACTTTTATTACTAATATTTAGATTAATCTCCCTTAATTATAATATATAAACTAGTTAAAACCTGACTTAACGAGGATACCGCCATATTGGTCGGTTGGTAATTATTTAAATTGGTTTTAACCTGACAAAACTGGATACCGCCTGATTGGTCGGTTGGTAATTAATTATTAATTTGAATTAATCTGAATACCGCCTATATGGCTGGTTGGTATTATCATGCAAAGTTAATATATTATATTAAGGGATATTCTAAAATAGAAGTAATAAAAGTGGATCCTTTTACCTCAGCATTTTCTTTTTGTACTTTTACTTTATTTACTTTCAGCATTTACTTTTCAGCAATTTACTTTCAGCATTTACTTTTCAGCAATTTACTTTCAGCAATTTACTTTCACCATTTACTTTTCAGTATTTAATTTCAGCATTTACTTTCCGTCATTTACTTTTCAGCAATTTACTTTTCAGCATTTTACTTTATGTCTTTTATTTTATTTTAGTTTTTACTAGCCCTAGTTATGTGTCGTAACTAAGTTAGTTATCCAGGGTTGTGATGAATTCTAATATCACCGGTTTATAAGGGGTTATTTTATAGTTTGGGTAATTTAAAGGTTTACTTATTAAGTCTTAAGCTTAATGCTTCTTGTTGTCTGATCACCAATAAGATTGATGTGGTAAATCTAAATAATAAACTTGACAAAGGAATTTTAGGTTTAGCCTTAGACTTAATAGCCCACGATCTTCCTTGAGGATAGATAACCCTTTAATAGATTTCCTTACAGGATAGACATATACCTGTCGGGGGGGGGGTAGCCATAATTTGAACTTAAACTTAATGAATCCATGTAATTTGGTTGACATAGACATATGGTTCAATTGGTTAAACTGAGTATTTGCGTCTGACCATCGACAGAGGCTTCGCATAATTTCGTGTTCCAGGTTAGTAAACTGATTTATTACACAAACATAAAATAATCACTTCATCTTTTAAAAGATATTAGAAAGATTCACAACCCTAGATCTTTGAGTCTTTTGTTATTTCCTTTTAGTATTTTGTTTGTTTATTTTATTAAGGAAAACCACATTCAACCAACCAATCAAACAATCATTCTCTTTCCCTATAATTAGATACCTGTAAATAAATAGTATCAATAATTAATAACAACAGTAGGAATTAAGTCCTCGTGGGATCGATATTTTTATACTACTTGAACGATACGTGCGCTTGCGTTATACGTGTGTGTTTACGCCGGTCAGTCACGATTAGGTAATCTTAATAGGATATATGCTTTAGGATATTAGGATATAATAGTCTAGTTAGAAGTTTCTTATGCAGTAAGAATTGACACGAATAAGTTCATGTCTCGAAATTCTTGACTGGCATTAAGAAAACCCCTTAAGTGTTTGTTTATCTTTTAATGACGTTTCTTAGCTTTAGTGACTTTTAGAAGCAAGGTCTGACACAATTTGCTAATCAAATCTTTGCAATTATTTGAATAATTGACGCAAATTATTAAAGCTCAAGAAATGAGATGTGCATGGTTGTGTATAGAGAATATCGATTTCACAATAGAACAACTCTGTAGGTATTAGATACCGGATCTCCCATCCAGTTATTTAAAATAATATTTAAACTGTTTTGATATTTGATATCAGAACTTGTGACTATTGGATAGTTCACTTTTCTGTATAAACAGTGTGTTACATATTTTAAAGTGACTAGTATGTCATTAATGAAAGATAAACATTAATAAAATATTCGGTAAAATAAATAACTTAGTACTGTGCATTATGAGGTTTTATCATAAAAGCATTGGATGCTTATTCCTTATGGTAAATGATGGTCTGATATGAGATCACACCACATATCCTTATCCATTTAATGAATATTGTATTCAGGTTGTGATTAAATCTCATTTAACCAATGATTGTCATTGGACCACAGATTTATTAAACTAATACATTGGATGCATGTAGTTTAATGAATTAGAAATTGGCTTAGATAGTTTTCTTTACTCCGTAACTTAGTTAATGAATTGTCATGACTTAGTTACGTGTTTCCAATAGAAAACATGTTGAACATCTTCAATTGTTCAAGAATTTTTAATATGTTTCTATTGAAACTCGGATAGAATATTTTGAATGGTCCAAAGATATTCTATTTGAAGTGTTGAAAACTATAAAATTCATCGTGAGTCTTTGAATTGTTCAAAGATGTTTGATATGATCAAATACGTGAATTTAAGGTAATTTAGTTCTAAAGTTATTTAATGAATAAAATTCTTACTCAATATAAACTTTCGCGATTCCATTTTGATGGAATTGGTTAGTAGGAGTTAGCGAATCTTATATGATTTGATTCATTGATATTAAGTCTTACCAAATTAGTTTTAATACTATTTGGGTTTATGCTCAATTAACACTAATTCATCTCTTTAATTTAGGTTCCATTTGTTTCTGCAGTTACATATATGATATGTATTGTAGAAAATTTGAATCTTGAAAAGTTTGAGTTTTGAAACTTTCTTTTGTATAATGGTTATATAATTGAAAGTACTTGTGCTAAGAGGTACGAGTGAAAGGTTTATCATTTATTTTATTTAATGGAATATTGTATTCTATTTGATAGAATATCGTTTCTACGATCTCGAGTAATGAAATTTTTTTTGTTACTGGTGGTTAACATTGGATGTTGACGATTGTAGAAAAGACTTGACTTATTGAAGTCAAATGTGAGAATGATAAACTGTAATTGAACTACATAATTAATAAGATGAAAAGACCCTTAGACAACTTCCGTATAAGTACAATATGATGTCAGAATCATTTACAAAGTATTCGACACTTAATGATTCTGTTGTTTTTTTATCGAAGAAAATTATCCTATAACTTGTAGTGGGAGCGATATTTGATATCGATTCCGGAACTAGGCATTGAACCATAGATTAAGATTGTTCATAGCTTACTACGATCAAGTTTAGAACTTGATTGGGCTTTCTTCATGAATTGTTCATGAGATGTGCAAATTGTTTGCACAATAAAAACGAAGTGAGCTTGTAAAGTTTGACCTTTATAGTATGACAGTGAGAAAGGTTATACTCAGTAATCTATTGTCGATTCTGAGGAAACCTGTCTCTAGTTACACTAATTGAACAATTAAGGATCTGTTGGTTAATGTCGATATTAAACCGTGTGTTTTGGCTAAAGAATACAAAGTGGCATTCTTGAGTGATTTCTTCAAATGAGAGATCCGTTATGATTTCTTTGTTTGAAGAATTCATTCTGGAATGGCCCTAGAGTTTGTATTCTGCTAAGATCACAATTTGATATACTAGCTTATAAAGCCTATTGTAGACTCGGGTAAGCTTTCCGAAAAGTTGTGTTCTCTGATTTTGATATTAGTCAGATTGTCTGGTTTTATCGAAGTATAGAGAATATGTATTTGTCAGTAGGGTCAGTGGGAGCGTACAAATTTCTTTCTAGCATTATATATCCTAAGTATTTTTTTCTCCGTGAATCTAGTGGGAGTAGTCTATGATATATCTGATATAAAGTTTTATATATGATATAAAACTAAGAGACTTGTGAGATACTTCCATTAGTCACGTATTAGATATGATCTAATAAAGGACACAGCAAGACTATATGTATGACAGTTAGTATAGTTATTTGACAGTTAACGCGTCTTTTATGTATATAGTATTCGTCTTTCGTAAATGATGATTCCTTTTTCAAAAGAAAGATTGATTGGAATGTCTAGTCAATCTTATGCATTATAAGATGATGGCGTAATGAATACTATATTATATACGATTAAAGATATCAATTTAATCGTAATTGTTACGAGTTATTTTGATATGTTGTAGACCATATGATGAGCATTGGAACAAGTTCTCTGTTATTTATGAGATATCAAGAACTATTTTCTTATACATGGAGAATTTAGTCAGTAACCATAAGGTCAGATTAATATTTATTCTAATTATGACATTAGATGGTCTATGTCATATAAAGTCAGAAAGATGCAGTGGGAGTGTCACCATTGATTATACTAAACTAGTAGAGTCAGTTGCAACTTATGAAGTTCTGACTTATGAAGTTGCAAAGTGACATATTGATTAGAAATGTTGATATTAGTATAGTGCCTGCAGTTATCTGCAAAGTATTTGGATTTGATTTCTAAATACATAGACAACTCAGTAGCTATATCACAATACCGATATAGCGTCTGAGTCATATTGATGTGGAATTTGGATTCTACAAAATATGAATGATGCTAGCTAAGGAAAACGATTGGGTTTGTTGGATAGACTTGATTTGTAAAAGCAGACTTACTTGCTGTTGCCTACCTCTTGAGTGCTGGTGAGCTCTTGAGGACCATGAGTATGCGATACGCATTGAGATGTATATATGATACCATGGATTGGCACTAGAGCAAGTGGGAGAAATTGTTAGGGTTGGTGCTCCGAGTGCCAATCCAGATTGTATTTATGTCCGATTCATTAATACGAGTGGTTCAGTTTTCCATATTATTACTAATTTTTACTGGTAGCACCCTTGTCTTTTATACACTTATTCGATCTAATCTGATTACGATTAGATCGAAACTGAATCTGGTTCAGTGATACGTGTGTATTAGACAAAGACCCTAGGATTTACAATATAGTGCGCAGTTACAACGTAGTTTCTAATTGACATTGGGAAGTGCACTATAAGATGTATATCCTTAAATAAAAGTTCATGGTCTAGATTTACTGACACGGGTCGGTTAGTAAAATCCGCTGAGACCAGTACATGTCGTATATCGTGACTTGGTCCGATGGTTTATCCCAGTGAACCATGAGTCTCAGGAGACTCATATAGACATGTAGGTGTTTATTTGATAAGACACTGAACGACTCACTGAAGGTTTCCTAATAGATGGTACACCAACGTCAATATGAACCTTCTCAAGTTGAGTGAGCATAGTGATCCTTCGACTTGAGATACCACATTGGGATATATGAGTTATCCTCCACACTTTGATGGCAGTCACGTCAACGATCTATCCATGATCAGACCTCCGCCCGTTCGTTGGGTGTGGACTGATGCTCATGATATCCAGTGCGTATCAAGATAAGATCCGTCAATCCTGTGTACAGGGCATATGCATCCTCACGTGTTTATGATCTAGTAGATCCATGGCCGTGGTATAACGTCAGAAAATAGTATCGAGTGTTATTTAGAGACCATAAATTGAAAGTCGACTGTATTATACCGAATGGGTTTGACGTCTTCATCTATACCCCATGTATAATATGGATGGCCTGTGACAGAGGGATTATACGAATGCTATGACCTCGACTTGTATAGTTTAGTGAGATTATCCGTGGTCGTCATAATCCATGAGTGGGTGGATTATGGACACGAAATTAGATTTCGTGACGGGTAGACCTAAACTTAGAGAGTCCGACAATATGAAGTGTACTCGTTGAGCACTTGGGCAACTCAAAATGAATAATACAGATTATTCATAATACTTCACCGGATTAAATGAGTTAATTCGGATCGTTTAATCGTTAAACGACAGCACATACTTTTAAGGGGTTTTGTCCGCTAATAATTATTGTGTATTTGTATTTGATACATAATACGATTAGATACACATTAATTATTCGTCAAATGAGATTTTGACACATGTCATAGATATATGTATTTATTATTTAATGTAAATAAAAAATACATATATGGTTGTTTTTTAATTATTTATTTATTTAATTGTTAAATAATTAAATAATTAAAATTACATATCTTATCTATTTGTCATAATTAGTATGACAAATGGTGATACATAATTTGACCAAATGACATATATTAATTGTAATTTATTTGTGTTCCAATTTGATTGGATTAAATAAAATGTAATTAAATTTAATTTGATTAAATTAAAAAAGATAAAATTGCCTTTTCTTTTATATATGTTTCGGTCAACCATTTCAAAAGTGGGATTTGATTTTCTCTCTCTTGTTTATTTCTCTCCACTGCCGAAACTCCAAGAAAAATGGGTTTTTTTCATTTTGCTTGATGATTCAAGCAAACAAGTAAAGGAAAATCAAGAAATGGCTTATGGAATTTGGAATTTTAAAGGTAATCTTCAAATCCCTAAAGTCTTGAAATCTGTTTCTTATTTCTTGATTTCTTAGAAAATTTCTAGGGTTCCTTTACTTGTCAAAATTTGGGGTTTTTTGTTGTTGGATGGTGGATTGGAAAGATTAAGCATGTGTGAAGATGTTATTGGATGCTATTAGTGTAATAAGTGTCCAATTTATTCAATTGTTGTAGGAAAACTTTGTTTCCATTATAGAGTATGATAGCCACTCTTATAATGCCTAGAATTGTTCTAGAGTTCTTCATTTGTGGTGATTTTAGATTGGTGTTTGATTAATTTGATTAATCTTGGTGAAAAATTGGATTTAAGCATGATATATGGGTTGTTTTTGGTTACTGATCAGAACTGGAAAAGTTCCTGTTTTTGTGATGAAAATTTTGTCTTTAGAATGTTATGGATGAGTTTTGGGAGTTGGCACAATTGCCGGAAAGTGTTTCCGATTTGAAATAAGCGAAAACGGCCAAAAACGGCGTTACGGGGTGGATTTTGAGTAAACCGGGTGACAGCTATGAAAACAGTGATCCTGTCACTGTTTGGGCAGCACGTGAACTTCCCCGACACTATTGGAGCTGACCTGGGCAGTTTCCATAAGTGTCGGGTAGTCGGTTCGGTCAAAAACGCATTTTAGGCCATTTTGCGGAAAAACGGTTTTCGTAAAAGTTTCGCGAGTTTTCACCATATTTATGATGATATTTGATATTTGATATTGAATAAATAGGTTTAGGTGAAATATGAACTAATTATTCATATTAGATATTGAATAATTAATTCGGTATTTTGAAAAGTTTTAAAATACGATTTCGCCCGAACCCCCGCTTCCGCTACGCCTATCGCCCAAAACCCCAACAAAAAGAACCCTTGATAAACACGCCCAATAGCCCCTCACAATGAGCCCTTGTCCACGCCAAAACACAGCTAAAACAGCCCCTCTATTCACGCCCAATAGTCCCTCACAAACAGTCCCTCAATCCCACATTGATTAGGAAACAACTCACCCTTAATTGCCTTCAACTCCCACGCACAAACACCTCACACACCCCTCCCCTTTAGTCCCACATCGATCAAGAAACACCCCTCAAAGCCTAGATTACTTCACGCCTAAAACAACAAAAGACCTAGCCCTCACGCAAGCCACACAGCCCTCACGCAAACCACATAGCCCTTCACGCACCAAGACTCCTCCCTCACGCACAAAGCCACGCAACAAACAACTATCACGCCAAGCATCCCCCACTCCTAATATCCCACATCGATCAGCTCTCACTCACGCATGAACTCCCTTGACCAGCAACTTCACGCCTAATAACAGCCCTCAACCAAGCCTTCAACAAGCCCAAACTGCCCTTGCACATCACGCCCGAACTGCACCCAAACAACCCTTGCACATCCCGCCCAACACTGCCCCAAATTAGTCCAATAAACTGCCGAAAAACACTGCCTCAAATAGCCCCCTACATTACCATGAAACACTCCCTAAATTAGTCCAGCAAACTGCCAAAAATACTGCCCCAAACTACCTTCAATATCCCCGGAAATACTGTCCCTAAACTGCACAGTTTTATCACAAATTCTGCCAAGTTTTTACTACAAAACCGCACCAAAAACTACCCCGCAAAACCCACAAACTGCAAGCTAAAACAGCCCTGCATTATCGCAAAACAGTAAGCTTAAACCATGACCAGAAACCGCAGCGAAATGGAGTGAAAACAGTGACCCAAACAGCAAAACAGTAAAGGAAAACGCCGAACCAGTAGACCAGAGGAGTTGCGAAGCATCAACCCTTCCGAAAACCGAATACCGCACTTTCGAGAGACGACAAAAGAGGTTAGACCTGAGGGAACCCCTTTTATTTATTATCCTTTATTTTTAGTTATTTTATTACTTTATTTCGTATGAGTATTGTGGATTAGTGTATGATGTGATTTCCGGATGAACGGAATACGTGTTCTCTCTTGCGGTATATCGGATGGAAACTCGGACATAATCTCCATAGCTAAATCCGAATGGACGGTATTGCGGTTTGCACTCGGGATACAATGCCACGTACCACTTGAGAGATTCACATATTTCGTTTCATCCAACCTTGTATTCAAGCATGATTAGGTCGTTATAAGGCTATTTATTTTAGTCTAGTATGTTGTTTCTTTATGCATGACTTAGTTATTTTCTTTCGCAATAGGAGTTTGATTTACGTTATGTTTAGATCTTTATTTATTCAACATGCTTATTATGTGATATCGTATGTTTGCCATTATGAAGACTTACTTTTAAAGCATGCAAACTTAGATTTAGGCCTTATAGGAATTTAGATTACTTTTACAAATATATGTTGAGTAGACTTGGTTAAAATTGCACAAATCCATTCATTACAAATGACATAAGTAATGGACCATTCCGAACCCAACGGTTTGAGGTATTCCCTTGCGAGGGGTGAGTGCGGCCTTAAATCATTTCCCAGTTCACACTGGGTGGCGACTCCTTTATTCTCCGGTTTAGTCCCCCGCGGGCTACTCCGTACTCCCGACTGGGCCGCGAGCCTTTCTCAGGCGTCGCCGATTTCTGTGTCATACAGTTTGGCTACTCCACTAGGGATAGGGAATCAGCCCCGAAATAATGTTTTGTAATGTTTGTGATTTGTGATTTAAATTAACCATGTATACTCTGGGTTTATGGAGTTTAATCAAATGTGTTATTAAAGCTAGGTGATGGTTTAGTGTCTTCCTTCATTCACTACCTTTCTATAAGGAAAAGCTACGAATGCCTCTAGATAATCATTACCCGTAGCGCATTGTGACAGACTAACTTGGAGGACTTGTTGTTTATTTCTGTCACCAAGGAATTAAGAGCCTAAGAGGCTTGGGTATTTAAGAGAGCTTGCTCCACCTTCCTTCTGGGGAATCTACAATAGGAAATCTATTTGACAGTTAGTCACATACCGTAACTCGTTGGCACGTACCGTAAGGTATAAAAAAGGTGTGTTCACTTGGTCGCTCGAACCCTTGAGTGGGGAGTCATAGTTGTGGGCAATCATTCGTCAGCGGGAGCCTTTGTTTACATTGCTTTAAACCTACATGTGAACCATAGTGGTATGACCAATAAAAAAATATTTATTTATGCTTGTGTTTAGGACCATCATCATTTGGATTCAGTTGGACCTTTTGTCAAGAGATATGAACTTGTTGGGCCATTTAAACTGGGACGAGTTCATGTCCTTTGGAAAATGAGCCAAAAGCTTCTAAAATACCGATGGGCCATTTTATATTTGGGCCTCTTATCATTTGAAGTTGTTTAGCCATGTTATCGCAAAAGTATAAACTTGTTGGGCCTTTTCAACTGGGAAAAGTTTGCACCGCGCAATAGTTTGGTTGAATGCTTTGAAATTATAATGGGCCGACTTCTATATTCCATGCATCACATGCATACATGCATACATGCATCATGCTTACCCTTTGTCTTAGCAGCCATCATAGATATCCGTTGGGTTAGAAAAAAAAAAACAAAGACTTGTCAAAAAGTGTTTAACAAACATGGATATCGGGAAAAGGAAACTGAGAAACAGAAAACCTTACGACAAGGACAAAGAGACAAGCAAATGGAATTCAGCTGAAGTGTTTAAGAAAAGAAGAAGTTTGAAAGGCAATGGAAGCAGTACTGCCGGTGGAATTTGAGATACCGTCCATGCGGGTATTAGCAGAAGCAGAGTTACCTGAACAAGAGTGGGTCTCACAGAGATTTTAACAGTTGGCATTGATGGATGAAGTTATTGCATCGTATGCAGATATACCAGAAGAGATTGAAGCTGTATTTTGCCTGAAAAAAATAAGACCGAATAGTCATCTGAAGAATCGGCAGAAGACTTAACCTAACGGAATAGGAAATTCATTCATGCATGCATGCATACACATAACATATTTGCATTCCTTTTTGTGTTTGTTCTGTGTTGTAATCACAGGTTTCAAAGAAGAAAAAAAAAAGAGAAAGCGGCAAAGGCAAGCCAACCAGAAACATCAACAGTGTTATCAGTTTCAGGAATGAATCAGTGTCAGTTTTGGGGATGAGTCCCAGGGTCGAGGCCCATGGCGATATCAGTTTCGGGATGAGTCCCAGGGTTGAGGCCCGTATCAGCACCAGTTTCGAGAAAGAATCCCAGGGGACGAAGCCCAGATTATCAGTAGTGGAGAGGAAGAATTCCGAAGAGAGAAAAAAAAGTCTTTGATGGTTAGGCATATGTCATGTGATGATATTGTTTGCTGTAGGGAGAAACCTTAGAAACGATAAGTGCAAAATGTGCCCTCGTCCGGTATTCTGAATGGATTGATCTCGGCTAGACTTGTGAGCACTTGATTACATGATCTCAACAGTAGAAGCCTGAGTAGTTGGCAAGATGACTAGTTAAAGAGATGATCGATCAATGAATGACCGCTTGCCTGGATGTCCACCCTAGTTTACTTATGCTACGATATATGATATGGTTGGAAACAAAGAAAAAGTCTCTGCATTGAAAAGAAAAGAAAAATGGACCGCCTATAACCGATAAGCGTGAAGCTACCCATGGGTGAGTACTAGGACCACCATAAGGAGAAATGCTACCTTAAAGGGTAGGTGTGTCAAAAAAAAAAAGAGAAAATGAAAAAAGAAAGAAAAAAAGAAAGAAAATAAAGAAAAGAAAGAGACAAGAGAAAAAAGAAGAAGACCATATCATGTTGAGTATGACGAAGTAATCACAGAATGTGATTAAGACATCCAGGTTGGTTAAACTCATCGATTCGATTCTCCGAAGACGAAATCATCGAGTTAGCTTACTTAAGGAATAAGTTGTGAAAGAGCCTTGGCACACACACACTATGAGACTAGTTCAGATAACTCATTTAGACAAGCGGATCTGATGTGATAGTTCATTCCAACATACTGTATTGCCTCTCATGAGATAATCATGATAGCTAAGCATATTTTCGTCCTCAACAGATGCTTCTCGTCGAAACCGGAGAACCTTCAAAGTACAAAGGAATAAGCTGTGAAAGAGCCTTGACACACACACACTAGGAGACTAGTTCAGATAACTAATTCAGACAAGTGGATCTGAGTGTATTGAGTACTTTGAAGGTTCTCCGGTTTCAACGTGAAACATCCGTTGAGGAAGAAAATATGCTTAGCTACCAGGATTATCTCATGAGAGGCAATACAATATGTTGCAATGAACCATCACATCATCAACATTAGTTTTGGGGATGAGTCCTGGGGGCGAGGCCCACACCTGCATCTGTATCAGTTTTACCGGGTATGGCACTCTGGGGGTGAGGCCCACACCAACATCAGTATCAGTATCCGTTTTGCCGAGTATGGCACTACGGGTATGGAGAAACATCAGTATAAGTATCAGTTTGGCCGAGAATGGCAATCCGAGAATGGAGCAAGGTTCGAGAATAAACAAGCCGAGAATGGCAATCCGAGAATGGAGCAAGGTTTGAGAATGAACAAGCCGAGAATGACAATCCGAGAATGGAGCACAGTTCGAGAATCAACAATTCGAGAATGGCAATCCGAGAATGGAACAGGGTTCGAGAATGAACAAGCTGAGAATGGCAATCCGAGAATGGAACAGGGTTCGAGAATGAACAAGCCGAGAATGGCAATCCGAGAATGGAGCAGGGTTCGAGAATGAACAAGCCGAGAATGGTAATCCGAGAATGAAGCAAGGTTCGAGAATGAACAAGCCGAGAATGGCAATCTGAGAATGGAGCACAGTTCGAGAATGAACAAGCCGAGAATGGCAATCCGAGAATGGAACAGGGTTCGAGATTGAACAAGCCGAGAATGGCAATCCGAGAATGGAATAGGGTTCGAGAATGAACAGTCCGAGAATGGCAATCCGAGAATGGAGCAAGGTTCGAGAATGAACAAGCCGAGAATGACAATCCGAGAATGGAGCACAGTTCGAGAATGAACAAGCCGAGAATGGAAATCCGAGAATGGAACATGGTTTGAGAATGAACAAGCTGAGAATGGCAATCCGAGAATGGAACAGGGTTCGAGAATGAACAAGCCGAGAATGGCAATCCGAGAATGGAACAAGGTTCGAGAATGAACAAGCCGAGAATGGCAATCCGAGAATGGAGCACAGTTCGAGAATGAACAAGCCGAGAATGGCAATCCGAGAATAGAACAGGGTTCGAGAATGAACAAGCCGAGAATGGAAATCCGAGAATGGAACAGGGTTCGAGAATGAACAAGTCGAGAATGGAAATCCGAGAATGAAGCAGGGTTCGAGAATGAACAAGCCGAGAATGCCAATCCGAGAATGGAGCACAGTTCGAGAATGAATAAGCCGAGAATGGCAATCCGAGAATGGAACAAGGTTCGAGACAAGCCGAGAATGGCAATCCGAGAATGGAGCACAGTTCGAGAATGAACAAGCCGAGAATGGAAATCCGAGAATGGAACAGGGTTCGAGAATGAACAAGCCGAGAATGGCAATCCGAGAATGGAACAAGGTTCGAGAATGAACAAGTCGAGAATGGAAATCCGAGAATGAAGCAGGGTTCGAGAATGAACAAGCCGAGAATGTCAATCCGAGAATGGAGCATAGTTCGAGAATGAACAAGCTGAGAATGGCAATCCGAGAATGGAACAGGGTTCGAGAATGAACAAGCCGAGAATGGAAATCCAAGAATAGAACAAGGTTCGAGAATGAACAATCCGAGAATGGAGCAGAATATGAGAATGAAGCAGAATCCGAGAATAGAGCAGAGTTCGAGAATGAACAAGCCGAGAATGGCAATCCAAGAATGGAACAAGGTTCGAGAATGAACAATCCGAGAATGGAGCAAAGTTCGAGAATGAACAATCCGAGAATGGAGCATAATCCGAGAATGGAGCAGAGTTTGAGAATGAACAAGCTGGGAATGACAATCCGAGAATGGAACTGGGTTCGAGAATGAACAAACCGAGAATGGCAATCCGAGAATGGAACATGGTTCGAGAATGAACAAACCGGGAATGTCACTCCGAGAATGGAGCACAGTTCGGGAATGAACAAGCTGAGAATGACAATCTGAGAATTGAGAATGGTTCGGGAATGAACATACCGAGAATGGCACTCGGTTCGAGAATGGACCACATCACAGTAATGGCTCGGGAATGGACCACCTCACAATAACGGTTCGGGAATGAACCAACATCATCAGCAGTTTTGGGGATGAGTCCCGGGGGCGAGGCCCATATCAGTATCAGTTTTGGGGATGAGTCTCAGGGTCGAGACCTATATCAGCATCAACATCAGTTTTGGAGATGATTTTTTGATTCAATAATGTTGGACATGTGTTGATGATGATTAGCATGATTAATTAAGTAAATTGGTATTTTGGAAATGTTAATTTGACTAATTAATTATGGCTAATGCACTTTAGTTAATTAAATTGTGAAATTTGGAATTTTGGAATTTAATTAGTTGGGCTAAAATTGGAATTGGGCTTATAAAGTTGTATTTGGGCTTAATGGGCTTGGTTGGGCCAAGTTTGGTTTAGGTTAATTGGTTGGATCCAATTGGGCATAAAACCATTTTCATAAAGTCCAAATATAATTAAATGGGCCTTTAAAATTTTAATTGGGCCTAATGGGCCTAAATTGATTTTTGGCAAAAGGGTGATTCCTTATTGGGCTTTGGTTGCCAAAGTCCATGCCTTATAAATTAATTGAAAGCCCATTGGACTTTAATTAATTTGACATTGGATGTTAATTGGGCTTTGAGATCCGTAATGATTAGATTTAGAATCTAAGTCGCAAAGACTCATTAATAAAGTGTAATTATTTAATTTGGAATTAAATAAAAAATTAGTATTAAATACAAATTAAATTGGATTTAATATTTGAGTTTAATATAATTCAAGAATTCGTACTTTGAAGTATTTATTCTTAAAACGAGTCGGACTTCCGCAAATCAAATCGTTGTTTGAACATTGGATGGTCATTAATTTCAGATTAATTAATTGGATTAGATTGATTGATAACATGCTTTGTGTGAATACATGGATGTGATGTATGAATAATATATATCGGATGGATATTAGATGGGTGAGGGCAATTTTGGAAATTGTTGTAATAAATTTAGAATTTATTAAATTGGACCTGCGTGTCCAGCATATTACCTCTTGATTCTTTGTATTTCTCTTCTCACCTATTCCCCTCAATGTAAATGAGGTTTCTTTAGAAGTGTTATGTAATTGGGTAGAAGTAAGATGTGTGCTAGCGGAAGAGAGGAAATTGAGAGATTTGTTCTAGGAACAAGTTGTTTTAAATATCCATCCGCATATAATTTATTTATCGCGCCTTATTATGCTTTTAGAATGCATGTTTAAGAGTGTATGGATGAGACCTAATCAAAGATAATTAATTGGTTGCCAATTACTCGAAAAACCCAACAAATATTAAGCGTTTTCCTTCCATTGAGTGATTCTCTCTCAAGATCCAAGATTGGCACTGGTTTGTTGGCCAAAGTCAAGACCTTTGTCCATCGCGGATGTGTTTGAATCATGAAGGCTTTGTTCCATATGTTGGGATTCTACGGTCTAACCGGGATCGTTTTAAGCAATGAAACTTACATGTGAATACAACAAGGAAGTTGCGGAATACTTACAATATCGGTTGAGCGATGCGACGAAGAACAACAAATTTTTATGCCCTCCTTGGAAGCTCACGGTAGTGCAGATTTTTGTGTTCTCCATTTTCGTCCATGGATGATCCACCAAGCTCCAAGCTTTGCGATGTGATTCCATGCTCACGGGTGCGGTTCCCTATCACCTTCGCAAGACTCCTAAAGCGTGCTAGCACTCCGGAAATTTTGCCGTAAAATTTCCTTTCCTTCTCCTTCAACTCACGGTGAAACCAGAAAGTTTTAGGAATAAAATGGCCTAGAGGCCGAGAGAGATGAGAGGAGGGAGGGAGTGTGTTGTAATTTTTGGTTTTGTGTATATCATACACTTAAAATGATTTTCCTAAAATCAAAATACCAAAATGCTTTCCAAAAGTCAAGCCAATTAAAGCCACAACCATTTCCATCAACTATTCACATCAAAAGGACTACACATCACATCACTCAAAGTGACAAGTGATTTGACGCTAGATGCGACTAGTGATTTGACGCTTGATGTGACTTGTGGGCCGCACTTGAATTCGAAATGCGAGTGCGCCCGCAAACACTCTCGGGCTCGGGTTCGCTAATTCCAAATTAACGAATTTTCCGTTGCGACGAAATTAAATCTAATTTAATTAAATAACTTTGCCTAGCAAAATTACTATTCAAGTCGCTTACGAATTAATTCTAAATTAACTCATTCGCCCGAATTAAAATCTAATTTTAATTCCGCGTCAAAATCCAATTTCGTATAATATATCGAATATATTATTTTATCGATTAATTCTAAATTAATCATTTTCTCTCTTTTAATAATATTTTATCCCAGATAAAATATCTCCGCAATTAATCCCAGATTAGTTTTATCTCTCTCATTAATTAATCCCAGATTAATAAAGTGCGAGTCATACGTCATCGATGAATCTTCGGGAAGCGACCCATGAGATCCCCGGATATGTTGGCAGTAAATCCGGTCGTCGGACTATCCGAACACGTAAGTACCTAGTACTACTTTTTTACCGATTTACAAGACAAGGTTGGCTTCTAGCAAAGCGCAATGCCTACCCAATTCTCCAGAAATATCCTTACAGGAATATGTGATCTATATCAGGCGTAGTATACGTAGTATTGCGTATTTCGATCCAGTATCGGATGTCACGTGCAAGGCCTGGGGCTGGAAATGTGTCTGCCCCGTACGAAGCACATATCGGATCTCTGGTAACTAGTCTTTATAATCGGATAAACATGACCTAGTCATAATATCCCGATGAATGCAGTACATAAGAGAGCAAGTTTCGTATCCTACGTGATCATCATCTCCACTATGACTGGAGTGATACTTCCATCTCAACATCACACCCAATACACTAAGATTCTCAATATACCCAGAAGAGGCGTACACAGAACCTGTTAAAGCCCTGGACGACCAAAACCAAAGTACATTGATTGTCGCAAGTATTAGCGGTGCAAGTCTCAGGTTAAGACCAAATACACCTACCATGATTCGGACTTCCATAGACACATAATCATACTACCAATGGAATTCCGAGGGGTCTATCCAGAGCGAAGCTGTTTTCCGTACCATCGGTAAAACACAACCTCTTACTACACTTGCATGAGTATCCTATACCCAAATATATGAGAACTATGCCGTTATGCTCTCATAACGCGCACAAATGTAATACTAGTCTTTTCCGCATTATCGATGTCCAATCTCGATAATACTCTGACTAGGGATATTTAATGATTAAACCTTCGTGGATTGATACTGTCTCATATCATCTCAATCCAGGAACTAATCATATGGACCTTTCATCATTTGTACATCTTGGTGATCTAATCACAAATGATAAAAGAGCAATTTCCTTTGTCACATAGTTAATTTGTACAAAAATACCATGATCTGTACAAATAGTGACGCTATGGGTCATAACTGTCCAACAATCTCCCACTTGGCCTATAGCCAGTCACTCGAGTGTCCTACACACCCGAACTATGTACGGTTCGCTCAAATTTCTGCTGAGGAAAGGTTTTCGTCAGTGGATTTGCATGATTATCATCTGATGCGATTTATACGATCTTCACATCGCCACGATGTATGATCCGAACGGATCAGATGAATAATCAAAGTATATATCTGGATCGTTGATGAGACCACTAATTCTTTAGCCTATGTTGTAGCCTAACTCAGCTGCTAACAGAACTATATCTAATCTAATTAGATTTATTATCAATCCAAAAGGCTTATATTGCTGCCTCAGCTGCAGCAATAACCCGTTTTTGTTGTTTATTCGGTAACAATATCTTGCTTGGAAGATTTCCAGCTCATTGTTCCGTTATTCAAACTGTATAGTACCATTTTTGCGACTTATAGTCGTTATTATCGGTTAGGAAACTTGCAGTAGTGAACCCAGTCACTTCAACCCGTTTTTGTCGCTACAAGCCTAGCTTAGTACGTTGGTATGTTGCCTTCCATGTATGTCTTCCTTGAAGACATATATAGTACCAATAGGCACTATGCCTTGCGGTACAACAACCAGTGTCTAAACTTGGTTGATATATATGGAATCCATTTCAGACTTCAAGGCACTTTGCCATAATAGGGAGTCGATACCTTGTATCACTTCCTTATATGTATTCAGTTCGTATCCCTCAATAAGATTGATATCTTTATGAGGTGAGATCAGAAACCCATACCTCCCAGGTTATTTTCCGACTCTCTCCAACTTACGCGGTTCTTGTGTATTCGAAGATTACTGGTATAATTTCGTCCTTGATGAACTATTTGTGTTCCATTAAGGAATCGGTGCCAGGAACAGTATTACTCCGATTTTCATCGAGTTTTACTTTCCTCCCACTTACCACTGCATATAGGTATTCCTCTTAGGAAAACCGCATGGTGAGCAACAATTACATTGTTCTCATGTGAGATGTATAAGTACTATACTTTGGTATCCTTAGGATAACCCACAACTCAGGCACTTATCCGATTTGGGTTCTAGTTTGGTATCATCCAAACATATGCCTAGCATTCCCAAATCTTTAGGAATGAGAAACTCGGTTTATTTCCTGTTCATATCTAATATGAAATTTGTTAAACAGATTTTTATGGAACGTTATTCAAAATAAGTTCTGCACTGTTTAATGCGTATCTGTTGAAGGAAATGGTAGCTCAGAGTGACTCATGATTAACTTTATCATGTCCAACAAAATTCGGTTTCTCTGTTCAGACACACCGTCAAATTGACGTGTTCCGGGAGGAGTCCTCATTGAAAGAATACTATACTCTTTCAAGTATTTGAGAAACTTATTGCTTAAGTATTTTCATCATGGTCTAACCGTGATGGTTTAATATTTTAGCCGATCTGTTTGTCTACTTCATGTCGAAACTCTAAAAGTTTCTGATTTATGTTTCAAAAGAAACACATAACCACAATGCGATGCCACATCCGTAAAGGTCACGAAAGATTTATATCCACCTCTAGCCTAGCTAGATATGGGCCCACCTATGTCACTATGAACAAGGGCTAACAGATCGGTGGCATTGATATTGTCTCATATCATCTCAATCCAGGAACTAATCATATAGACCTTTCATCATTTGTACATCTTGGTGATCTAATCACAAATGATAAAAGAGCAATTTCCTTTGTCACATAGTTAATTTGTACAACAACACCATGATCTGTACAAATAGTGATGCTATGGGTCATAATTGTCCAACAAAGTCTTCTAGGAAGACAAAGGACATATCCCAAGATGTCTGCCTAAATTGTGGCAAACATGGTCACTGGAAGCATGACTGCCGTATAGACAAGGCAGACATGAAAGAAATGAAGAGGGGCAAGGCTCTGGCTTCAAGTATATTTGTCATAAACATGTTCGCTATTAGTTTTAAAATTGGATTTTTGATACTCGATGTGGTACATAGATATGTACTGATGTGCAGAATCCGCTGATAAGCAGGATACTGACTTCAGTTGAGATTTACCTGCGAGTCGAAAATGGGACAATAGTCACTGTTTTAACCGTAGAAACCTAAGTTTAGGAACTACCCTTCGGGTATGTACTTAAATTAGGAAACTATTATTATGTACCTAGTTTGACTATAAACATTATCTCTATATCAGAGTATAACTCGTTACGGGTATAACTTTATATTCTAGAACACTAAAGTGTTTTATTTTATAAAGATGATATTGAGATAAACACATCAGATGTGAATAACAGTATTTATATTTTGAATATAAATGAATCTCAAACGTATAACATGACAAACAAATAGCTCAAACTGAATTAATCAGATGAGACTTATTTGTGGCATTGTTGTCTGGGATACAATAAATAAGATTCGTATATCCACACTTTCGAAGAATGGATACTAGGACGGATTTGATTCTATTCAAATAATGTCTACGAATCTAGTTTAATAGGCAAAGTGCCTAAAACACCTTTTACTTGGTAAAAGTACAAGTGTCATCGATCTGTTAGCCCTCGTTCATAGTGACGTAAGTGGGCCCATATCTAGCTAGGCTAGAGGTGGATATGAATACTTCGTAACCTTTACGGATATGGCATCTCGTTATGGTTATCTGTTTCTTTTGAAACATAAATCAGAAACTTTTGATAAATTCAAAGAGTTTCGACACGAAGTAGACAGACAGATCGGCTAGAGTATTAATACATCACAATTGGACTGTGATGGAAAATATTTAAGCAATAAGTTTATTGATTACTTGAAAGAGTATAATATTCTTTCAATGAGGACTCTTCACGGAACACCTCAATTAGACTGTGTGTCCGAACGGAGAAACCGAATTTTGTTGGACATGATAAGGTTAATTATGAGTCGCTCTGAGCTACCATTTTCCTTCTAGGGATACGCATTAAACAGTGCAATACTTATTTTGAATAAGGTTCCATGAAAATCTATTTGACAGACTTCATATTAGATATGAACATGAAAGAAACCGGGTTTTCTCATTCCTGAAGATTTGGGTATACTGGGCATATGTTTGGATGATACCAAACTAGAACCCAAATCGGATAAGTGCCTAATTTGTAGGTTATCCTAGGGAAACCAAAGTATAGTACTTATACAACTCACAAGAGAACAATGTAATTGGTTCTCGCCTTGCATTTTCCTAAGAGGAATACCTATATGCAGTGGTAAGTGGGAGGAAAGTAAGCCTCGATGAAAATCGGAGTAATATTGTTCAAGGCACCGATTCCTTAATGGAACACAAACAGTTCATCAAGGATTAAAATGTACCAATAATCTTCGAATACACAAGAACCGCGCAAGTCGGAGAGAGTCAGAAAACAACCTGGGAGGTATGGGTTTCTAATCTCACCTCATAAAGATGTCAATCTTATTGAGGAACACGAACTGAATACGTATGAGGAAGTGATACAAGGTATCGACTCCCTATTATGGCAAAGTGCCATGAAGTCCGAAATGGATTCCATGTATATCAACCAAGTTTGGACACTGGTTGATGTACCGGAAGGCATTGTACCTATTGGTACTATATAAGTCTTCAAGGAAGACATACATGGATGACAACATACCAACGTGTAATGCTAGGCTTGTAGCGAAAAGGTATCGTTATCAACATTGTGTCGATTACGACGAAACCTTTTACTCGTTGCCATGGTTAAATCCATTTGGATAATGCTTGCTAATGCTGCATGTTTCATTTATGAAATATGACAGCTGAACGTCAAAACTGTTTTCCTTAAATGGAAACCTTTTGGAGGATGTTTACATTATCCTGATGGTTTTGTCATACCAAAACAAGCAAACAAGGTTTGCAAGTTATTTGATCAATTTATGGATTGAAGCAAGCATTGCGTTCTTGGAACTAGCGTTTTGATGTAATCATAATGGTATATGATTTAATTCAAAATGAAAATGATTCTTGTGTATATAAGAAGGTTAGTGGGAGCGCACTGACAGTGATTGTCCTAAATAATGATGATATATCATTTCTTGGAAATGATTTTCCCATAATACAATCGGTGAAAGCTTGGCTTTCAGGAAAATTCTCCGTAGAATTCTTGGGAGAGACAACCATTATTCTAGGAATAAGGATCTACTGGGATAGATCTAAAAGTTGTTGGAACTCTCCGAGAACTCGTACATTGAAAAATATGTACGCGACCTGGTGTCTCATATGCTTTGAGCATATCGAGTCATAATCAGGCCAATCCGAGTGATAGTCACTGGATTGATGTTAAGAACATCCTTAAGTATCTTAGATGAACTAAAGATGCTTTCTTAAGCTATGGAGAAGGAGAACTTGAAGTGACTGGGTTCACTGCTGCAAGTTTCCAAACCGATAAAGAACGACTATAAGTCGAATAAAGGTACTATATAGTTTGAATAACAGAACAGTGAGCTGGAAATATTCCAAGCAAGATACTGTTACCGAATAAACAACAAAAGCGGAATATTACTGCAGCTGAGGCAGCAATAGAAGCACTTTGGATCTAAATCATCCTAATCAGATTAGGTGTAGTTCTGTTAGTAGCTGAGCTAGGCTACATCACAGGCTAAAGAATTAATGGTCTCATCAACAATCCAAGTATATACTTCAACTATTCATCTGATTCGTTCGGATCATATATCGTGGCGATGTGATGATCGAATAAATCGCATTAGATGATAATTTTCCAAATCCGCTGACGAAAGCAGTTTCTCAGCAGAAGTTTGAGTGACCTGTACATAGTTCAAGTGTAGGACACTTGAGTGATTGGCTATAGGCCAAGTGGGAGATTGTTGGAAAATTATGACCCATAGCATCACTATTTGTACAAAATATGGTGTTGTTGTACAAATTAACTATGTGACAAAGGAAATTGCTCTTGTATCATTTGTAATTGGATTACCGAGATATATAAAGGATAAAAGTCCATATGATTAGTTTCGGATTGATAAGATATGAGACAGTATCAATCCATAAAGGTTTAATCATTAAAACATCCATAGTCATAGTATTATCGAGATTGGACATCGATAATGCAGAATAGACTAGTATTGCACTTGTGCGTGTTATGGGAGCATAACGACATAGTTCTCATATATTTGGGTATTGGATACTCATGCAAGTGTAATAGGAGGTTGTGTTTACCGATGGTACGGAAACAGCTTCGCTCTAGATAGACCCATCGGAATCCCATTGGTAGTATGATTGTGTGTCTATAGGAGTCCGAATCAGGGTAGATGTATTTGGTCTTAACCTGAGACTTGCACCGCTAATACTTGCGACAATCAATATACTTTGGTTTTGGTCGTCCAGGGCTTTAACAGGTTCTGTGTACGCCTCTTCTGGGTATATTAAGAATCGTAGTGTATTGGGTGTGATGTTAAGATGGAAGTATCACTCCAGTCATATGGAGATGATGGTCACGTAGGATACGTAACTGGTGCTCTTATATGCTGCAGCTATCGGGATAATATGACAAGGTCATAGTTATCCGATGATAGAGACTAGTTACCAGAGATCCGATATGTGCTTCGTACGGGGCAGACACAATTCCAGCCCCAGGCCTTGCATGTGACATTCGATACTGGATCGCAATACGCAATACTACGTATACTACGCCTGATATAGATTACATATTCCTTTAAGAATATTTCTGGAGAATTGGGTAGGCACGGTGCTTTACTAGAAGCCAACCATGTCTTTTAAATCGATAAAAACGTAGTACTAGGTACGTACGTGTTCGGATAGTCCGACGACCAGATTTAATGCCAATATATCCGTGGATCTCATGGGTCGCTTCCCGAAGATTCACCGATGACGTATGACTCGCACATTATTAATCTGGGATTAATTAATAGAGAGAGAAAATTAATCTAGGATTAATTACGGAGATATTTTATCTGGGATAAAATATTATTTAAAGAGAGAGAACGATTAATTTGGAATTAATCGATAAATTAATATATTCGATATATTAAACGAAAATAGATTTCGACGCAGAATTAAAATTAGATTTTAATTCGGGCTAACGAATTGATTTAGAATTAATTCGCGAGCGACGTGAATAGTAATTTTTCTAGGCATAATTAAATTTGATTTAATTACGTCGCAACGGAAAATTCGTTAATTCGGAATTAACGAACCCGAGCCCAGGATGTGTTGCGAGGCCACTCCGATTTTGAATCAAGCGCGGCCACAAATCACATCGCAAGTCACATCGCAAGTCACTCACATGTCACATCCACTTTTTGTGATGTGTGTCATGTCACCTTTTTGGTGATGGAGGTGGTTGAGAGCAATTAATGCTCTTTTCCCTCCAAATTGCTTTTGGAAAGCATATACCAAAATATTTTTGACTTTGTGTAAAGACTTGGAAAAAGGTTTTGGAAACCAAATACAACTCTCTCTCTCTCTCATTCCTCTCCTTGGCCGAATGGCCCTCTCATTTTCTCTCCCATTTGGCTTGGCCGAATCTAGCAAAGGAAGATGAAGAAAATTTGTTGCAAGTTTTCAAGAGAGCTAACACTCAAAATGAGTCATTCAAAGGTGATAGGGAAACCCATTCATGAGCATGGAATCACACTTAAAGCTTGGAGCTTGGAGGACATCCATGGAGGGGCTTGGCCGAACACACAAGGAGCACAAAGGGACCTTGGCCGAGAACTTCAAGGAATTTTTTTTGTGTACTTCGCATCCAAAAGCCGATCAAAGTGAGTATTTCCGCAACTTTACTTTGATGTATCGCACTTTTCATAGCTTAATTTGATCTTGGTTTGACCTAGAAAACCCAACACATCTCCCAATCTAGAAAATTTGAGCCGTTAAAGACATTATCACCAATGATGATGTCCCTAATGCTAATTTTTGCAGCCATCTCGATTGCAATAGTCCAACTATCCAATCAACGATATCACGTACACTCAATATGTAATGGTTACTATAGTCTAACTATATAACCAACTACAAGTGGAGTAGTGTGAAAACAGTTAAACTGTTCAATGAAATCAATATTCGATATTAGTCCAACTAATATATTTATAACAACGATAAATAAATTAAAAGAGCGTGTGTAACCAAGTATTAAACGAAATTGCAAATTTAATACTGGCCTCCTACTATTTTTCGGCGAACCTCTAACCCTCTGTGGAGTACTCAAGAAACCTAGTTTCCTAGTGGGCTAGGATCCCGTTAAATAATACACAACCTTGACTTTGGCCAACAAGCTGTATGAAACTTAACTAGGTAGATCTCTAAGATCAATTGGATCTCATCCAATTCCTAGAGACGGTAGGTGGACCTCTAAGTCCAAGATATGTATCAAATATATATTTCCTAACCTTTTCCTCTGAATCAACTCAACCTTGGCTTTGGCTCAACAAGCTTAATGATTCCAGTTAAGCGCGACCCATTGACAGTGGGAAAGCTTCGTAATCCATGTCGATGTACAGAAGTGACCTTGACTTTGGCCAACAAATCACAACTGCCCAAGACATGCGATATGAAACAAAGCTTTCGTGGTTCAAACACATCCGCGATGGACAATCATCTTGACTTTTGCCAACAAACCAATGCCAATCTTGGATCTTGAGAGAGAACCACTCAATGGAAGGAAAACGCTTAATATTAAAGTGTGGGGTTTTTCGCGTAAATTGGAAACCAATTTATTATCTTTGATTAGGTCTCATCATACACCCTTAAACATGCATTCTAAAAGCATAATAAGGCGCGATTAAAATAATAATAATATGCAGATGGATATATAATACAATTTATTCCTAGAACAAATCACTCTCTTTTTCCTCTCTTCCGCTAGCACTTTACATTCTTCTACCCAATTACATAACACTAAAAGAAACCTCATTTGCATTGAGGGGAATTTGTGAGAAGAGAAATACAAAGAGATAAGGAGGTGAAAGGCTGGACACGCTCACACGCAGGTCCAATTTAAATAAATTCCAAATTTACAACAATTTCCAAAATTGTTCCCCACCCAAATAATATCCATATGATATACATTATTCATACAAATACATCCAAGTATTCACAAAAAACATGTTGTTCAATCAATCTAATCCAATTAATTAATCTTTGAATTAATGACCATCCAATGTTCATACGACGATTTGATTTGCGCGAGTCCAACTCGTTTATGAATAAATACTCAAAGTACGTATTCTTGAATTATATCGAACTACAATTTTAAATCCAATTTAAATTGTATCCAATACTAATTCATATTTAATTCCAAATTAAATAATTACACTAATAATAGTGCCTTTTAGACTTGGATTCCAAATCCAATCTAAATGGATCTCAAAGGCCCAATTAGCATCCAATACTATTCAATTAAAGTCCAATTGGCTTTCAATTAATTCTTTAGGTATGGGCTTTGGCCATAATGGATCAAACCCAAAATGCCAAGGCCCAAATAGGAATCACCCTATGCCAAAAATCAATTTAGGCCCATTAGGCCCAATTAAATTTTTAAAGGCCCAAAAGTCATATTTGGACTTTATGGAAATAGTTTTAGGCCCAATTGGATCCAATCCAATTGTCCAAAACCAAACTTGGCCCAACCAAGCCCATTAGCCCAAATATAACAAATTAGCCCAATCCAATTTAAAGACTAATTTATTATTAACATAATATTTCAAATATCACATTAATTTAATTAAAGTGTAATTACCATAATTAATGATTAATTTAATATTTCCAAAATATCAATTAATCAAATTAATCATACTTTAATTCTCAAATTCATGTCCAACAGAAAATTGAGGAAAAATCAATCCATTCCAACATGCTTAATCTCACGGCAATTGCATACAATAACACTCAATTTGATTTCAATCCAATTAAATCAACATATAAGATTTATTTCATGCTTTAAACATATCCAATTGTCTAATTTTCAAAAAATCACCATGAGCATTCTAGGGTATACATTCGGCCACAATAAGGAATTTGTGGAGATTTTGATCCAATCAATTTTCTCAAATCCAATGATGCATAAATTTAATTTATCATCATCTAATCATAACCAAACAATCAATTTGGAAAAATCATGCTCCAAGCAAAAAATCCCAAATTAAAATCCATAAACCCTAGAAATTAAAATCAAGTTTAGGTGGCTCTGATACCATTATTAGTGTCTCTAAGACATGCTAAGGATTCTAAACAATGATTTTTGTGTGAATAAATCAAGTGAAAGTAGCGGAAATACTCACATTGATCAGATTGGAGATTTCAAAATTTCCATGGATGTAGAAGCTCCAAGCCCTCATTTTGAGTTCCAAACTCTTGGGTGAGTTTCCCTATCACCTTTCTTTGACTCCCAAAGTGCTAGCTATGATGAAGTTTTGCAACAAAAATTCAAGAAAAAAGAATAGAAGTGTTCGACCATATAGAGGAATGGAGGAGAGAATGAATAGTTCCATTTTTGTTTTCCAAAAACATAATGATATGATTGACTTCCAAAGTTCTGCGTTTTGTTGTGATAGATTTTGCATTAAATATGTCCAACCACTTCCATCACATGTCAAACACATGATATAAGTAAAGTGGGTCCCACCATTTTAAATTTAAAAATTGGTTGGCTTACACAACACACTTTAGGCCCGGTTCGTTTAATCCGATTAAACGAATTTTCTGTCGCGACGTAATTAAATCCAATTTAATTAAATAATAATGCCCATCAAAATTATTACGGAAGTCGCTTACGAATTAATTCCAAATTAATTCGTTCGCTTGAATTAAAATCCAATTTTAATTTTGTATTGAAATCTAATTTCAATTAATATATCCGATATATTATTTTAGCCCAATTAAATAGTAAAATCCAATTTAACTATTAAATTTACTTTGCCGATTAATTCCAAATTAATCGCGTTCTCTCTTCTAGTTGAATTAATCCCAGATTAATTCTCTCTCTCATAATTAATCTCAGATTAATTCTTTCTGTAATTAATCTCATATTAATTTTCTCTCTCATAATTAATCCCATATTAATTCTGTTCGAGTCAAATATCATCGGTGAATCTTTGGGAAGCGACCCAAGAGATCCCTAGATATGTTGGCAGTAAATACGGTTGTCGGACTATCCGACACGTGCGTACCCAGTACCACGTTCTTACCGATTTATAAGACATGGTTGGCTTCTAGCAAAGCACCATGCCTACCCAATTCTCTAGAAATATATTCAACATGGAATATATATAATCTGTATTTGGCGTAGTATACAATGTATTGCGTAATACGATCTAGTATATGATGTCACATGTTAGGCCTATGGCTGGAATTGTGTCTGCCATGTACGAAGCATATATCGGATCACTAGCAACTAGTCTCTGTAATCGGATAATCATGATCTAGTCATACTATCCCGATAGCTGCAGCATTTAAGAGTACTAGTTCTGTATCCCTGCGTGATCATCATCTCCATATGACTGAATTGATACTTCCATCTTGACATCATACCCAATACACTACGATTCTCAGTATACCCAGAAGAGGCGTACACATAACCTGTTAAAGCTCCGGACGACCAAAACCAAAGTATACTGATCGTCGCAAGTATTAGCGATGCAAGTCTCAGATTAAGACCACATACACCTACCCTGATTCGGATTCCCATAGACACATACTCATACTACCAATGAGACTCCGATGGGTCTATCCAGAGCGAAGCTGTTCCCGGTCCAACGACTAACATAACCCAATACTTAAATATATGAGAACTATACCGTTAAGCTTCCATAACGCGCACAAGTGTAATACTAGTCTATTCCGCATTATCGATGTCTAGTCTCGATAATACTACGACTAAGGATATTTAATGATCAAACCTTTCGTGGATTAATATTGTCTCATATCTTATTAATCCGGTACTAATCATATAGACTTTTATCATTTATATATTCAAGTAATCCAATTACAAAATGATAAAAGAGTAATTTTCTTTGTCACATAGTTAATTTGTATAAAAACACCATGTCTTTTACAAATAGTGATGCTATGGGTCATAATTATCCAACAGATCATGATAATCCTCATACTACGGGTCAAATGACCAGGGGAGTCTTCAATGTCGTCTGGACTAGATAAAGGACAAGTCTTCAACTTGAATCTACATGAGCCATGGGGAATATTCCCGGTCGACTGAACCAGATGAAGGTCATGATAATCCTCATACTACGGGTCAAAGGACCAGGGGAGTCTTCAATGTCATCTGGACCAGATGAAGGCCAAGTCTTCAACTTGACTCTACCTGAGCCATGGGGAATGTTCCTAATCGACTGAACCAGATGAAGGCCAGGATACATACGTGTAGTGTCGAATATGATCATCAACAAGTCCCAAGCTACAGGCGTGTAGTGTCGACTCAGATCTATATTACACCCCAAGCTACACGTTGAGATTTTAACTAGGTCATTCTTAATTAGTCCCAAGTCAAGGACGCGTTATGTCGACTGGGTTCTTCTTTAAGCCCCAAGCTACACACATGTAGATGTCGAATGAGATGCACATCAAGCCCCAAGCCATACAGGCCTTTGAGATCTACAACAAGTCTCAAACTACACACATGTAGATGTCGAATGGGATGCATATCAAACCTCAAGCTATACACGTGTCTGAGATCCACAACAAGTCCTAAGCTATATATATGTAGATGTCGAATGAGATGCACAACAAACCTCAAGCTATACATGTCTGGGATCCACAATAAATCCCAAGCCACACACATGTAGATGTCGAATGGGATGCACAACAAACCTCAAGCTATACACGCTCGGGATCCACAACAAGTCCCAAGCTACACATATGTAGATGTCGAATGGGACAAATATCAAACCTCAAGCTATACACGTCTGAGATCCACAACAAGTTTCAAGCTACACACATGTAGATGTCGAATTGGATGCACATCAAACCTGAAGCTATACACATCTGGGATCCACAACAAGTCCCAAGCTACACACATGTAGATGTCAAATGGGATGTACATAAAACCTCAAGCTATACACGTCTGAGATCCACAACAAGTCCCAAGCTACACACATGTGGATGTCGAATAGGACACACATCAAGCCCCAAGCCATACACAGGTCTGGGATCCACAACAAGTCCCAAGCTACACACATATGGATGTCAAATGGGATGCACATCAAGCCTTAAGTTATACATGCGTCTGGGATCCACAACAAGTCCCAAGCTATACACATGTAGATGTCAAAGGGGATGAACATCAAACTCTAAGCTATACACGCGTCTGGGATCCACAACAAGTCCCAAGCTACACACATGTAGATGTCGAATGGGATGCACATGCTTCATTCTAAGTCTTCATTTGTGTATGTCGAGTGGGATGTCCTAACACCAAATTTACATACATACATGTCAACTGGAATGTCTTCACACCAAGTCTCCATATAGTGTCGAGTGGAATGTCTTCACACCAAGTCCTCATTAAGGTAGTGTTGACTGGAATGTCCCTGTAAAGTCTTCATACAAGCATGTCGACTGGAACGTCTTCACACCAAGTCCCCATGTAGTGTCGAGTGAGATATCCTTGCCAAGTCTTCTTTCATACACATTGACTGGAACGTCTTCACACCAAGTCCCTATGTAGTGTCGAGTGAGATATCATTGCCAAGTCTTCTTTCATACACGTCGACTGGAATGTTTTCACACTAAAGCCGCATATATGTAGTGTCGAGTGGGATGCCCTTGCCAAGTCTTCATACATATATGTCGACTGGAATGTCCTCACACCAAGTCTGCATATATGTAGTGTCGAGTGGGATGCCCTTGCCAAGTCTTTATTTGTGTGATATCGACTGGGATATCATTTTCATGCCAAGTCTTCATTGCATCATCATATAGGGTGAATGGTAGGAAATGTGTTCTCCTGAGGGATGTGCCTTGATCCTGTCATTTGGAGAGCATGTCAGCTGGGACAAATAGACTTGATGAAGATCCCTGAGACTATGGTCGAATGGACTTGATGAAGGTCCATGAGACTATGGTCGAATGGACCTGATGGAGGCCCATGAGGCCACTGTCGAATAGATCTAATACGTTCGAATGGACTTAATGAAGGTCCATGAGGCTACGGTCTAATGGAGTCTAGAGTTGATGGTAATCCATCCATGTAGTGTGGAGAATATAATTATCTTCTCATGTCGTCTAAAAGAGATGACAATCCATCCATGTAGTATGGAGTTGATGGGCATCCACCTTGTCATATGGATAATATGATAATATTTCCATGTAGTCTGGAGTAGATGGCATTCCTATAGAATTCAATTGGGTATGTTGGAGGATATGAGGGTATTGACATGTTGACTGAGAGAAGTATGTCGATTGGGCTGGATGATGGTTTATGTGGTCAATTGGAGCAAATGGGTTTCTCCATAAGTTAGAGTTTTGTGAAAGATAATTTTTTTTTAAAGTAACAAATGAATACTTGTTTGGGAAGCTATGATGTCTCCAAGGTGACAATGAGTGGCCCATGGCTTTTTTTACGGTCTAATTGCATCAAGTGACACCTTATTGAGATATATTACTAGCACATCATTTATTAGGTCGCTTGGGAGAATTTGAGATTCTCTCATTGTGATGGTTAGTTAAACTTTCTCTCTTTTTATTCCTCTTATCTTCCTCCCACGTGATCTCAATTTGGGCTCGAGCCATGGCTTGATCCATAGTGTAACATCGAAATTTAGTGAGCCTTTTGTAGAGTCCACTTTCTGAAATTAATCTATTTCTGAATGCTTCCACTGCAGTAGGCTGATAGAGATATGGGATTATTATCCTCTCTTTATTAAAGCGAGCCACATAGCTTCACAAGGACTCCCCTCTTCGTTGCTGGATGGCATTGAGGTCATTTGTGGTCTTCTCAAGCTTGTAAGAACTTGTTAAATGCTCCATAAATTTGTCTACTAGTTGTTGGTAAGACTCGATGGATCTGTATGAGAGATTGATGAACCAGGTGAGGGCAGGACCAACTAGTGTTTCTCCAAATCTTTTGCACATTCCAGCCTCCAATTGGTGAGAGGCCAGACTCGTTGACATCATCTTATATTTGTAATGGGCAACATGGTCGTCTCGGTCAGTTGATCCATCATACAACTTCATATTTGAAGGATTGAACTTCCTTGGTAGTTCGATGGAAGTGATGATCTCCAAAAATAGAGTATCAGAAATTATACCGGCCCGACTTTTCCTTATTGGTAGCCTAACATCGGGTAGACTAGATAAAATTACTTCTTTGAATTTTAACATTTCTTTGCACATGTTGGATGCGACTTGTTGCGCTTGGTCGACTGGGGAAATTGGTTTATTTCTTGGATCATTCCAGGGGTGGTCGTTTGGGGGCGGATCATCGTTTGCCACATCATTGAATGCCCCTAAGATATTGGATGTGATTGTATGATTGTTGGGATTGTCCGGAGTATTACGTCGTTGGGAAGTTGATGAGATTTGCTCCAGTTTATTCTAGAGGGTTATATTAGAGCTTCACATGGCTTGATTCTCTTCTTCTAAGGCGCGTAATCATTTTTGGAGTATGGCCAACTGCTTGGTCACAGGATCTGGTGTTTGCTCACTGCTAGAAGCCATGTTGGCTTTTTTTTAGGAACCGTAGATTGAGAGATCTTTACTTGCTATGAATCGCTAAGGCCCCACGGTCGGCGCCAAATTATAGACGCTGGATTTCTCCCGAGGTCCACAATCAAGAATTTATAGTATGAGACACTAGCGATCCTACAAAACAAAGGTAGAGTGAGCGGGGAGTACTGCCCACCGGTATGATGGATGCCGTAGGCACTACGACGCTCAATTCAGTAGTGAAGACGAGCGGTAAATAAGGAAGAGTAAGTTCTGAAGTTACCTTGACCTCTGTTGACTTCCGTAAGTCGGTGGGCTGGTGTTTAGAGAGTAAGAGGCTCTGAGAGCTCATGTTTGAGAGCTAATACTTGAATGAATCTGTATTTCGAGCTATGCCCCCATATATAGGTTGATAGGTATTACCTTTATAGTTGGCACAATGCAGTATTTATTAAGTTGGGACCCATAATGTGTTTGATGTTTCTGCTTTCGGTAGGGGGAGAATATTTGCATGTGGAGTTGGTGGCTTTGTTAGGAAAAGAAGGTTTGCAACCGTTGAAAACATGAGGCTTGTCTGTGGCTTCCTAAATCTTTTGGGCTGGATTGCTGTCTTGGGCTTTACTTATCCACAGATCTGAAGTAAAAGGATAATTTTACCATTGGGCCCAAATTTGGCTCGTACAATTATAGGGCTCTCTATGTTCAAGTTTCTCTGTCACGGAAACTATTCCCGTGTCCGTAATTTATCCACTCACAAATTATGATGACCACAGATAATCGAGTTGAACCATAGAAGTCGAAGTCATTGCATATATGTATTCTCTCTGTTTTAGGTTATCTGAATTATTCCGGAGATATAGATTAAACGTCAAATCTTCGTTATGAACAATTCATATGTTGCGACATAATTATGATTCTTTAATAAATATTCAGAACTCGTTTCTGAATCATACCTCGGTCAAGAATTTCAAAGAATCATAAATTGGACACTTAAATCCCGTACACGGGACTGACAGATCCTCTCTGGATACATCATATGATATCATGAATATCAGTTCATACCCAACAAACAGGCGCCGGTCTGATCTTAAAAGATCATGATGTGACTGTCATCAAAGTATGAAAGATATCTCACATATCCACAATGATATCTCAAGTCAAATGAGATAATATGTTATTCGACTCGTAAAGATTCATATTGACGTTGGTGTACTATCTATCAGGAATCTTCAAATGAGTCATTCAGTATTTATCCAATAAATACCTACGTGTCTATATGAGTCTCCCAAGACTCATGGTGTACTAAGACAAAAGAACAATTCTAATATACGACACATACCAGTCTCACGGGTTTACTAACCAATCAGGTATGTAAACCGTGACTAGGAATAATTTCAAAAATGAATTGTATTGTGATAATTCTCAGTGACAATTGCGACATTTTTACAATTACGTCACAACTATTCATTCTAAGATCTTTTACGCCTTTACCATATAAAAGATTATATTGATGAAAATTACTCAATTTTATTCATAATAAAATAAAATGTTCATTGTATTTATAATAAATATAATAAAATTTGGCACACCGAGTACCAACTCTAACACAAAGCTCGTTACATAGGTTAAAGAGAAAGCTTAAGGAAATCAAACATCTCTTCCTTTTAATATCTGATATCCGAGTAATTAAGTTCGTAGGGGTGTTTTAACACTTAGTGCCTTAAGGCCAACTGGTTTGGGAGTCACTGACCCAAAGCTCGTTACAAGGATTGAAGATGTATTTTTATTTTTATTTAAAAAAAAACTATTTTTGTATATAAATAAATTACCTTTGCCAAAAGGTGTGAATTCTGATATAACTTTAGGACAAAAATATTACTCTCTTTTCAATTAGACCTGTGAAATATTGTAGGCATAATGAATTGATTGATACTTTATGTGTGTATGGAAGAATGATAAAAAAAATACAGGAGAGTTTACTTATTTGATTATTTAGAAAGAAATAAAATAATTATTAACTTCGATTAAAAATTTTCTTTTAATTCTTCACTTAAAATTACTATAGACTAGTAATAAGCTGGTTGGGGGTGTGACGAACACTAAAAAATATACATTTATTAAAATAAAAATTAATCATTTTAAACGAATTCTAAACAAATATTCATTTAATCGTGACATGATTTAACGAAATAATTTTCTGTAATGTATTTACATCAATTCCTCGTGTGTGTGTGTGTATATATATATGAAATACACAATTAATGGACTTTTTAAAAATGACCCACCAAAATAAAGTAATATTATTTTTCTGTGGTAATTAACATCAAATTCTCGAACTTAATTAAAAATAATAAAAACTAGCAAAATGACTGTAATAAACGAATCGTAAACGAATAAACGAATCGATAAGGTCAAAGTTGTATTCAATCCGTTTAATCCCCTTAATTTAGCATGTTTGTAAAATAATAATTAAATTTATGTTTTATATAGTTTTTTAGGTGAAATAATACTTTGGATGAATAACTAAAAAATAGAGGTGATATTTGGATTTTGGAGGCCAAAAACTTGAAATGACGTTCTAACAGTATACAAATTCAGAAATTTCAGCCTTGGGTAATATGCATATTTTGGCCATAACCTTTTACTCCGATATCGAATTGAGCCGATTCCTGTTCCAGATGAAAGAAAACTAAAAAATATACAAATGTTCTGTTGACAAGATTTTCTAATTCTGAAGTTTTCAAGGTTGAAAATGATGAAAAATCCAAAGTGTGTAACATGTAATTATTAAAATCAAATTAAAAAAAAAATGGATGTTGCCAATCCACCTTTCAATGGATTGTCAACATCCTCCAGCAAACATATTGCCATTGCAAATTGCAATTGCAATGGCAGAGGTACGAGCATCTATATAAATAGAGGTGCTCAGTACCTCAATTTAGTCAGTCCGATTTTCACATTTCTCTCTGAAACTTTGTGGAGTTCCAACTCTTGTGTGTTTTAATTTTTAAAGCTTTCTTGTAATTTTTTTTTCTTTCAATAATAAAATTATGTGTGTTTTTATTCAAATAATGAGTAACTAATTTTATTTTGTTGAGGTAAAGGCTGAAACTTTTAATATGAAAATATAGATTAACCTAACTTATATTATAATATATAAATTATAATCTAATGATTAATATTTAATTTAAATCTAGATTAATTATTGACAAACTTTGTTACCGCCTATATGGCTAGTTTTATTTATTTGACATAATTGAGTACCTAACTGGACTTGTTATAGATAAAAGTTATCTCCGCATTTATGTCTGGTTTTATATGATTTGAAATAATTAATTCATGAAATAAATTAATTGGGTAATAATGACAATTTATATATGATAAAAAGTGAGATTTCTAAATTTGAAATATTAAAAGTCTAACCCTAGTATTTTATTTTATTGTAGCAATCCATTTTAAAATTTTCCAATCACTTCAAACAATTCAATCTTTTTTATTTTCACTTAATTTATTATTTTATCATATTAAATCTATTCTCTGTGAATCGACCCCGGACTTACTGAGTTATTTTATTACTTCGACACTCTTATACTTGAAAGTAAAAAACTACTTTTTGAGTGTGTCAGTAAGTATTGCTAGAGACCAAAATCCTAACTCATTCCCTAAATTTAAGACATGACATAGATTTTCTGATCCCGTCCAATATGTAATATTTAATGGCTGTAGTTGGATTAGTGAACAAACAAAGTATTTTGGATTAGTAATTTGACCCACCAAAATAGACTAACTAGTAATTCTGGTAAGAAATTTGACCCATTAAGTAAAAAGTTCGATAAAATTCAACAAAATACAAAATTTAGTTTACTAATATTTCAATACAAAATTAAGAATTGAGAGCATAAGAAACCAAACCAAAGCTTCTTATTATATTTATATCAAAAAAGAAAAGTGAGGGTTAGACCTCCCAATGCTGGATAGAATAGAAACAGTTGGTGTTAAGTATCATGATTCATGATATCTCATTTAATGGATTTGGTATTGAGTAGAATTTTATGTTATTATTATTTTTTTAAATTTATGATTAATAGATATTAAATAATAATTTAAATATAATTAAATCTTAATTATTTATTATTATTAAAATATGTATAACAAAAGAATTATAAAAAAACTTAATACATTTCAATTAATTCATGTGGATCCAAGTTCCTCCCCAAAAGCAATTTATTCCTTCATTCTGACCCGAATCCCTATCCACTTCAACCAAAGAGGTCAAAAGACTCACATGCTAAGCATATAATATTTTACCGTAAAGAAAAAAAAAAACGTATACGAAAACAGACGAGACCTGGTTAAAAAAAATTATCAGAAACCCCATGTGAGAGTTGCCACAAAATTCCCAACATCCGAATACCAAGGGTTCTGCCCTTTTGAATAAGGGGAGCCCTCTTGTCCTGGGACTATAGGGCACTGTCCTTTACTCCCCATAAGTTCAATGTATTTCTTTCGACATGCTTTAAAATATCTACAAAAAAATCTAAGTCTCATTCTCTTCCTGCTCAATCACGAATCTTAGGGTTTGGTGCCATCAAATGTTAAATTATTGGTATGACAAGTCCTAAAAAAGAGGCTCCCGGTAAAATAATATTTAGGGTTGTTAGGACTCTTAGAAGAGGAGCAATGTCTATGTACCTTATGTGGTGAGGGAATAGAGTCGATTTTGACCATCTGTTCCTTCGGTGCTCATGGAGTTGGAAGTTATGGAATCTATGCTTGTATTGGCGGGGTATTTGTATTGTAGTGCCAAATTCGGCGGGAGTTTGGTTTGATATATGACAGGATTTATGTCCGGGCAGATGTTACAGTGTTGGGTGGAATATTGTATTATATGCGGTGATTTAGTCTATATAGTATCAGGGTTTTAACAGTTTAATCAGGTAACGCAGCGAAAAGCGAAAAATCAAATTTTTCCAATATAATTGATTTTTCTTGGGTAATTAAAATAAACTAATTTATTCTAATTATTCAAAACTAAAAATCAGATTTTTGCACCCCAAAACCCCTAAAAGTCGAGAACCCGTAAGTAGCCAAACTTTTGTATTTGATTCATTAGTCATTATTTTGTTTTTTTTGTCAAATACAAACTTTTGATTTCCAATCACTACCAAAATGATTTGTACATATATTATAATACATCTCATATATGAAAAACCCCAGTTTGATTCAGGCATAAACCCTAATTTTGTCATTAACCAAATAACCAAAATTAATTCAATGCAACACTTAATCCATTCTCTACACACACTACAAGAATTAGACCATTTAGCGTCGAATTGTTTCGACGCCATAAGTGACAATTTCGACGCAAATTATATTTAGCGTCGAAAAAATTAGACGCAAAAATGGACGATAAAATGTCGACGAAAACCACTTTTAGCGTCGAAATAAGTAAATGCGACGCTAAAAAAGAGATTCTGCGTCCAATTGATTTCGACGCTAAAAGTAAAATTTCGACGCTATATTGTATATTTGGCGACGAAATATATCGACGCAAAAATTCAAACTTTTAGCGTCGAAACATTTCGACGCTAAAGTATATTAAAAAAGTATTATATGTAAGCTTATAGCGACCATGTTTTTTACTATTAGCGTCGATATTTGTCGACGCTAAAAGTCACCTTTAGCGTCGAAACTAGTCGACGCTAACATATATTTAAAAAGAAATATATGTGGCCATTTTGTATACTATTAGCGTCGAAATATTCGACGCTAAAAGTAAATAATTTATTTTTTTTAAAAATTAGTAATTTACTTATTTTTTGGTCTAAAATATTTAATTTAGTTGAAAAAAAATGTAATTAATGACGAAATATTATATTGAAATTTGTTTTAGAAAAAAGAAATATTATATTAAATCTATTTGTTCAAAATGTTTATACAAAACTAAATATAAAATTAATTACTACTGTGATGGGGGGACGCTCGAGCCCGATGCACCATGACTCATTGAGGCCTCGAACATCTGACGGAAAGCCAGCAGTTGCTGTTCCAACTGCTCCATCTTCTTCTCGTGGTCCATCATCTTCTTCTCGTGGTCCACCGTGACCTGTTGTAGCTTCTCCTTAGTCTGCTGCAGCTCGTCTTTGGTGGTGACTAACTCGTCTCGAAGAGAGACATTGTCCGAATTACCATTATTGCGTGCAGATGACGTTGGCTTCTTACGAGTGCCAAGACCAACGTTGTAAGCTGTCTGATTCTTGAAAACCATTTGCGACAGCTGCTCATCTGGTATGGGGTCGGTCCCTGTCTCCTGAGTTTGATGTTGGAGTTCCGTCATTTCGTTCTGTTTCAAAAAATAAGTTAATATTAGAATTTGAGAAAAAAATTTAACATATATAATATTAATTATTTTATTTTAAAAACTGAAACTTACATAGCAGCGTTCGGCTTCTTCATTTATCCATTTCTTCTTGTCATTGTAATGCGTCACACGGAAAAAATCTGGAAATGATTGCACCTCACCTGTGTTACTCTGTTATAAACATAAAATAAATTCAATATTATTCCAGATAGTAAAAACAATTAACTGTTAAATTTTACGTTAGGATATATTTACCTCAGAATGTTCGGCACGATGTTGGATAAATGGCTTCGAACCTGCACGGTGGTTAAAACGCAAGTGACTTCGATTTTCCGCATTTGCGTGACATTTATCCTGTATTCACCAACACTGTAAGTACCGAAAACAAAGACAATTATAAATTTCTGTTTATTTCAAAATTTACCTCGTGTTTTTTGCTAGACCAAAGCTCACATAAGAATGTCCAATCTTGTTCCTCTATAAAATCAGGCTTGTGTTGTGGAGCATTTGAAGGTCCATGTTCGTCGAATATTGGTTTCAGGACTTTTGTTCTATAATCTTTATAACTTTTCCCCATGTGGTAGTCAATATATTGTTGGACATTCACTTGGGTCAGATCGAACTCGAACCATTCCTACATGAAAATTCGAGTAAAAATAAGTATCAAATAAAAATGTTAAATAACAAACAATATCGAAAACTTACAAGTAGCGAAGGGAATAGCTGGTTCATTTTTGTCTCCCACGGTATCTTTCTCCAAGATACGTAGTTTTGGGGAGCTTCATATCGAGCTGTAGCTCCTATGGCTGTATTAAACGCTGAATTATGTTGTCCGACTTGAGTGTGTCCATCCTCTGATATCTGTATTTGAATACGGCCGTGAGCCTTAACGTACTTAGCCAACCCCAGGCCACGGGTGCGTCCTCGACCCTTCACTGTACTGGACTCACCTGTGCTAGCAGAGAAATCACCAGGGCCAGTTGCCCTTGTTGATGTAGATGGAGTCGCGGTAGCCCGTTTGCGATTGCCCGGTGCCATCTGCAAAACCCGTCGCATTAGCATCATCAAATTCCAAAGTTCTTATACATATACATACATATCCATACAAGTCAATACAACTTAACAAAAGCGCTTATCACATCGAATGCTCACTTTCGTAAGTTTCGAATTCCAAAACACATACAAACATTCCAAAACACATACTATACTATACGAAGTTTCGAATTCCAAAACACATACTGTACTAAATGGACGACGAAGTTAAACGGAAAACCATCGGGGGCTGCCTGTTCTGCCCAGAATTCTGGGCCTGCCTGTTCTGCCCAGAATTCTGCCGTCCCCGTCCCTTTAATTCGTCGATCATCATCCTTCATTCAATATCATATTCGTCCCTCTAATTTCGATAAAATCATCATCAACCATCAACAATAATCATCAACAAAATCATCAACAATCATCAACAACAATCATTGTCATCAACAACAATCAACAACAAGTATCATCATAAACAATAATCATCATCATTCATCATCAACAAGCATCATCAACAATAATCATCATCATTCATCATCAACAATAATCATCATCATTCATCATCATCAACATTCATCATCATCAAGCATCAAATAAAAATCAAAAAGTGAGACTCACCTTAAATTTGTTGCTTGCAATGAGTATAAGCCGAGAATTGCAGGAGAAATGCAAGGTTGGGCGAATTTGGGTCGTTTGCGCAGAAGAGAAGAGGTCTCTGGTTTTAGGGATTTGGACGACATTTAGCGTCGAATTAACAGTCTTTTAGCGTCGAAAAATTCGACGCTAATAATTAGGCGGTCAATTAAAATTTAGGGTTATTTTCCCGGGAAATTAAATTTTTCATATTTAGCGTCGAATAACAACAGTCGACGCTAATATCACCTTTAGCGTCGAAATAAATTCATTTTAGCGTCCATAATTTCGACGCTAAAAAATTGGCGGTTTATTAAAAATTTTGGGTTTTTTCCGGGAAATTTAAGACATATAGCGTCGAATAATTGCGACGCCAAATGTAAAAATTTCGACGCTAAATGTGTATCATTAAAAATAATAATAATTCGACGCCAAATGTAAACAATTTCGACGCTAAATGTGTATCATTAAAAATAATAATTGAAAACAAATATATCATAGTTATACTATTAATCATTACGTTAATATTTCAATCATATCTAAAGCGTAATTAAAATCAACAACCATACATTAATCCATATAAATTATTCATCCATTACAAAATACTGTAACTTCATAATTAATCACTATTATCGTCGGTATTTGAGGATTCGTGACTGGAATCGAAGTCATCTTCAGTGTCAAATTGTTCTTCACTTGCTACTTCAACGCTCACTTCAGAATGAGGAATTAGCTCAACGTCTGTACTAGCTCGAGTTAATGTGATATTTTCAGGAACGTTGACAGTTGGTCCAACAAATATCTGTTCAGGAACTTCAAAATTGCCTGAGACTTCTTGTGTTTCATCTGATATGTCAACTCTATCTTTCTCCTGCGTGTCCCAAATGGCCCTATGTTGTAACTTTTCTACCACCATCCATCCAGTTCCTAACTTAGGATCAGGTATATATATCACTGAACGTGCTTGGGTACAAAAAATGTATGGATCATTCTTGTACCAACAACGTTGAACATTAATTGACGTGAGATGATTACTAACTTGAATTCTCCTCTTTCTGGCATTAGTGTCAAACCACTTACATTGGAATAGCACAGTATGTCGTCTGGGTCGATATATGAACTCAATGACCGATTGCAATACGCCGTAGAAGTCAATTACATCTGAGCCGTGTTCTCCTTGGACTACAATTCCAGAATTTTGAGTCACATGATTAACATCTCGCTGTTCGGTATGAAATCTAACTCCGTTGACAATACATCCACTGTACTCATACGCCTGCATTTGAGGCATAAGCCAAAGAAAGAAACCAACGAGGATTGCGAGTCCAATTGACCATTTTCCACTTGATTAATAATCTGACAATGAAATATATGTGTTAATATAACAAACTGAAATGTCTAATGTTAGGATCAAAATAAATATAAAATATTATAACTTACAGTTGTCTCAAACCATTTAGGAAATTCTTTTTTGTGGGTTTCATCAACATTATGGTCACCAGCAATTTGTAGCATTGTTAGATGTTGCCTACAATAAATTATCACGGTTAATGTATGGAAAAAATTCAGTAATGATGCACCAGAAAAACTTACATTAAATATGGTTGCACTTCATCACAATTACTCAATATAAACCAATGCGCACGTTGAACTTCCTGACGGGTTAGTAATTTGACACCTACTGCCCCAAATGGTCTGTAATTTTGACGGAACACTGTGATCTCTTGGCTATTACTTGCATCTCCATCATAATTTCGTGGCCGACGATTGAAATGAGTTTCAATATTCTGCATGTACATCGAACAAAATGTTATTGCTTCATTTATTATAACAGCTTCAGCTATTGAACCTTCAGGTCGTGCCTTGTTTTTGACATATTGTTTGTAATCTCCCAAAGCTCTGCAGATATGACAACAAGTTTGCATTAACACTAAATTCTATGCACAAAAAAACGGTTACAAATTTTCTTATATAAAACTGTATATATATATATATAATACCTCTCAATGGGATACATCCATCTGTAATGGACAGGACCTCCCTTTCTAGCTTCATCCGGTAAATGCACAGCCAGATGTACCATGACATCAAAGAAAGCGGGTGGCAAAATTCGCTCCAGCTTGCATAGGATTATCACGATTCCTGCTCAAGGTCGTCAATAACAGATGTGCTTAATGTCCTCTGACACAATTGTTTAAAGAAGCCACATAGATCAAGTACGGCGTCACATACATTCGGGGGAGATAAGGTCGAATGCCAACAGGAAGGAGAATCTCGAGCAGCACATGACAATCGTGACTCTTTAATCCCGTTATTGTATCATCTCTGACCCAACGCCCAATATTGGATGCATAATTATCAGGGAATTTAACCATTTTCAGCCAATCACAGAATGATTTTCTCTCCGATTGATTGAGCACATAACTAGCAGGAGGCTTAATAAAACCTCGAGAGGAGTCTTGTAAATGCAATTCACTGCGAATTCTAAGATCTTGTAGGTCCAATCTAGCATTTACAGTGTCTTTTGTCTTACCCGGAATATTGAATAGTGTACCCACTAAACTCTCACAAATTTTTTCTCTATATGCATTACATCCAAATTATGTCGCAAACTCAGAGTCCCCCAATATTCTAACTCAAAGAAAATACTTTTTCCTGTCCAATTCAACTCTTCAGGTAACCGTTTTCGATTTTTATCTCTATTATTAGGATGTTTACCTGGTGTGCTGTCTTTCAGATGTTGATGTTGGCAAAGTATGTCAAATGCAGACAATCGATTGGGCTTACTCTGAGGTTCATGTTGCCCGTTAAATAATTTACTCCTCCGCCAAGGATGACTCGACTCAAGAAATCTCCTGTGGCCCGTGTATCCGATTTTATTCCGTAATCGTTGCGAAGGTGTATGATCCGCACAAACTGGACATGCCATGTATCCCTTAGTGCTCCATCCAGATAATGAACCATAGGCTGGAAAATCATTAATGGTCCATAATAATGCGGCATGCATCTGAAAATACTGCTCTGAAGCTGCATCATAGGTATGCACACCCACATTCCATAATGTTTGTAACTCCTCGATCAATGGTCTCAAGTAAATATTTATATCTTTACCAGGTGAACGTGGACCAGGGATAAGCAATGACATAAACATGAACGGATCCTTCATACATTTCCATGGAGGTAAGTTATATGGAATGACAATAACGGGCCAGATGCTATAAGAGTTGTACATATTCCCAAATGGGTTAAAACCATCAGAGGCAATACCTAACCTGACATTACGGGGGTCCTCTGCGAAACGAGGGTACATGTCATCAAATTCCTTCCATTCGGTTCCGTCCGCAGGATGTCTAAGTATGCCCTCCGCACCGATCCTCTTTTCATGATGCCACATCATATCAGTCGCTGTGTGTCGTGACATGAACAATCTCTGCAGCCTGGGCGTTAAAGGGAAATATCGCAATATCTTTTGAGGCACTTTCTTCCCCATACCACGGACTTTGTACCGACTTTCACCACATATCGGACAATGTTCAAGTGATTCATACTCGGCACGAAATAATACACAATCAAACTTACAAGCATGAATGGATTCATACCCCATTCCCAGATCACGCAACTTTCTTTGCCTCGTAGTACGACTTAGGCAATTCGCTTCCAACCGGTAACTTGGGCCAGTAACTCTAACATCATATCGATACTTTTGTTGGTCATTCTGTTGATCACTTTAATGTGTAATAATTTCACAACGAAATTCAAGATCGACATTCCAGCACCTTCGAATGGAATTTTTTTTGCCTCATCAAGTAGTTCACTAAATAAATTTTGATCATTTCCACTTAACACTGGCATGTCGCCACTAACACTATGACCAAGTTGTGGACCTTGTAAGTCATGCAAAATATCGGCGATCTCATCGTTTGCAGGTTGATTGTAACTACTGCTCCCTTCACCGACATCATAAAACCGTGACTGAGAATTATACTGCTCACCGTGATAAATCCACGTACGGTAAGTTGGTGATATTCCTGGCATGTATAAATGATTATGAACTTCATCTAACCGCTTCCTTTTCCTATTCAAACAATTTGCACATGGACAACGAACACGACCTTCTGCATCAATGTGTTGCTTTGCGACTTCCATAAACTCAGACACTCCATTACGATATTCAACACTCAATCTATCCAGAGAGCTCATCCAATTTCTATCCATTTCAGCAGAATACCTAAATATAATAATATAATCATTAGATATCATTTTACAGTAATCAACATTACTAATTCAGTAATACTTAATTTAAGCATATATATATAATATTATTGGTTGATAAATTAAATAGTTTACAAAAATTTATATTTTATTAATTAATATACTTACTCTACATATATGAATCATAAATCACTAACAAACAGCATATAAACAACATATATAATCATAAAAATTGAAAATAATAAAGAAATATGAAACAAGAATTACCTTATCGAAATTGATTACAATTTTATTGAAAATTTTTAGGAGAGATGTGAGGATGTAGAGGAGAAATTCTGAGATTTCAGAGGATGAAAATGAAGAGAATGAGAGAAAAAACAGAGGGGGAGAAGGGTTGGTGACCTTCTGCATTTTAATCTATCTTTAGCGTCGAATACGGAATTCGACGCTAAATGTTACTATCTTTAGCGTCGATACGTTATGTCGACGCTAATTGTTGATATTTAGCGTCGAATTTAATTTAGACGCGAAAGAATCAAGGATCTGTCGGTGGAAATTTCATAACTATTCAGCGTCGCAAATAGTTTCGACGCTCAAAGTATTATCTTTGGCGTCGATTATACATAATCGACGCCAATTGTGTTAGTTTTTAGCGTCGAAAAGGTTTTTTCGACGCTGAATATTATACTGTTAGCGTCGAATTTAACTTAGACGCGAAAGAGTCAGGGGTTTGTCGGTGGAAACTTTATAAACCTTTAGCGACTATATTTTTTCGACGCTAAAGTATATTTTGGCGTCGACACGTTATTTCGACGCTAAAAGTGTAATATTTGGCGCCAAAAATTATTGCAATAATATAATTATTCAGCGTCGAATATTATTCGACGCTAAAGTTCTGTATTTAGCGTCGAAAATTGTTTTCGACGCTAAAAAATTAATATTCGGCGTCGACAATTTATTCCGTCGCTAAATACTTGACATATAGCGTCGAAAATCATTTTCGACGCTAAATATCACTTTTAGCGTCGAAAACACATTCGACGCTAAATATTTGGACGCTAAAAGCCATAATTCTTGTAGTGACAACACCAATCAAGTCTCACCACTTTGAAATAACTCAAGAACATTTCTAGGTCATCAATGAGTGACTTAACAACTCTAAAATAGCAACCAAGTCATCAAATGACCAAAAGTGTGTTTATAAATCATTAATAAGCTTACTTTAATTATTATACATGCATATATCCATTTATCAAGCTTCCAAGAATCTCAACACAAATTCAAGAGAATAGAAAAATATATTTACATCACATAATATAGCCTAGAACTATAGAAATAATTTTCTACAAAAGGAAAGAATGAAAATACCTTGATTTTCCAAGCTTTTCCTTGATATGAAAATACATATTTTATTTTGCAGGCCTTGGCAGGTCATTCCCTTTTGGGATTGTAGCACGTCAAGATCTTACAATAAGCCCAAGGTGGCACAAGATGAGCTACTTCAAGCGGGAAGTCAAATGATGGACTGATCAGAAATAGTTCAGGTCGAATTCTTCAGTCCGAGAAGGCCTAATAGAAGAGATAATCGAGTAATGGGTCAGAAGCAGAGATGCTAGATCAGGATCGTGAACCCGACGTGGATCTTCACAATGAGCATTAAAGCTTGCGGCCGTGGAACCCACTTTGAGGTGGGTCAGATTTTGGATTCTAGGCTTGATCAAGATTGAGCATCAGTGTAAAAAGGAACCACACCACTTTTTGAAGTTCCCGGTACCAAATCACAGACTCGTTGATACCGAGAACTATGAGACATATGTTGATGGTGATTTTCGGACCTGGGAATATTCGAAATATGAAGAAGGGTATTAAGGGGATTTCACTTACCAAGATGGGGGCCCAAGGTCTTTGTAAGGATGAGGCACATAGGCGTCCGACCCGACTAGTGGATCATATTCAGAAATATTTGAAGACCGACCCCATTATGCCGATTTTGGCTTTGAAGCACTATGAAGGGGATTCGGGATGAACCAGAAGAGGTACAGTCACATATACCCGCAAAAGGTGATCATTAGAAGATACAAGGTAGAAGAAAATCATAACAATTCAGACTTTCATCAAGGGAAGCTATTTCTCAATTTTTCTACATGCCCATAACTAAAGCGGTCAATGAAGAGCTTAATGTTGGCTTAACCCTTTTGAAGAGAATGTGAGTGAAGTCAAGGCATCTCTGCCGACCCGACCTATTAGTAGATGCAAGGAATGGCGTCACTTATTCGGTGTACCGATCCGATGATATAGGTCGGGGTTACAATATTATCCTCTTAGACAGACGACGTAAGCCCTAAACGGAAGTTTGAGCCTCCCAATAACTGATGAGATAGGAGTAGGCCAGCGGTTGATGGGATGGAAGAGGGCCTCAGGCCTATTCACTGACACACGCAACTGTGTAGGAGTGGTTGAAATGCAGGCTGACACATAGACAAAACGTGTAGCAGTTACCAAAAAGGGTAAATTAATGAGTTTCAGATGACATGGAGTAATTGTGTTAGATGACAGAGCTACTATTTGTAGAGTGATTGGGGGAATGAGTAGAAGGCAATGATAGCAGGGTAACGTGACTGACATCACGAATTGGTGAAATAGTGGATCTAGACGCACTATATAAAGAGGTTGAGAACTCATTGTAGGGGGTTGGTAAATTTTCCTAACAGTTAGTTCATTTTATTAGCATTTTTTCATATTTCACACAACTTGTAAAAGGGAAAGAAAGCTTAGTGTAAGTGAGAGATAAGGAGGTCGGTCTGACCTGAGCTGGTAATAAAAATTCTTTTTCCTTTGTTCCCGTGGACGTAGGTTGAAACCATTCCGCCGAACCACGTTAAATCTTTTATCTTGTCTGTGTTTTCTGATTTGCTTGCTAAGTTTTCCTTGATTTCCAATTAATCAAACAAATTCACTGTTTGAGAGAGGTTTGTTCGGGGAATAGTTTTTCCTGAATTACCGTTGGAGTAAAACAACCATCAACATCGTTATTTGATAATAGGGTTTACTGCTTGGAGGATAATGGTTGCTTTTTATTTGTAATTCTTTGTTGTTTTTTTAGGATAGGGGCTTTGTGAAAGTTTTCATCCATGTTTAGTTTTGTCCATTTTGAAGAAGGGTTTCAGTGAGTGTGCAGAGACTCAAAAAGTTTAATGGCTTTTGTGAAAGGTTTTTTAATTGTTGTAAATTTGGGTTTTAAGTCTCGTTTTTTTGTTCGGGCTAACTGTTTCTACTCTTCGATGTTGTATATGGGGTGTGTTCTAATAAAATTACCTAATCTACAGCTTAATTACTAAAACATCTAAAAAAATATATTTATGGATATAATTAGTAAGAAAAATAAATTTAATTAGGTTTTCGTTAAAATTTTTCGTCTACGCTCTGAAAAAACTTGAGTCACCCCTAGATTATGATGCTTAGCAATGTTGATACAAGGGATGTATTCATTTTATAAAATACGACATGTTAAGAATTAAAAATAAATGGTCATTATTGTTTAGGTTTATTTTGTTTTTTGTTTTTCCTGATTTAATTACACGGCAGTCCCTGTTGTTTGTTTGCTGTAAAATAAATCAGATGTTTCAAATTTTTTAAAGATAAGTCGTATTTGTTTCAATTTCTTACTTACATCCTTAAACGAGTAATAGTTATCTTTGGCTCTGTTTGGTGTTGTTATCTAACACAATAGCTATATAATATTCAATTTGATGACTAAAAAATTAATGACTTTGAATGGAGAAATGTTCATAATTTTTTTTTTAATATATATATATACTAGTTTTTGCCCGTGCCTACGGCACGGTGTTACAGTATTTGCTCGTGCCTACGGCACGATTTACAGAATTAAATGATTTTATTTTTTAATTTTTTAATAAATATGTTTAAATTTCTATTGTGTGATTTTATATAGATGTAAATAAAAAAAATATCTTAATATTTATAAAAATATATAATTATAAATAGTATAAGAGTTTAAATGAAATAATTATATATATAATTAATTTTTAATGAGAGATCCATCATTTTATTAAGTTACGGATCAAATAAAAGATAGAAAATATGAATTTCAATCTTTTATATAATTATGATTTGTGTAATAGATAATATCAATTTTGTAAATTTATTTTTGTTTGATTTCTGGATAAAGTAATATTTAACTAATATGTTTTTCAATGACTTAAATTTATTTTAAGAAAAATTTATTTATTATTCGGGATTTGGGTTCCATCAGGGATCCCTTTTTATTATTCAGAGATTCTCATCACCTCCCCTGAAAAAAACTACGAGGAGACGATGAAGGAACATAAACATTTAAAGATTAAAGGGGACAAATACGGGAATGTGGATTAACTCCCTTCCATCATTATCATCCCTAAGCTTAATTAGCCAAGCCTCTTGAAGAAGAACACAATCTAATTTTTGAGCCCAAATAATGTTTCTCACTTTGTCCTTTTTGATGGATTAGATGCATTTCATTGCAAAACAATCTTGAAAACTTCGTCCTTGTTTTTTTTTCCTCATTCTAGAATCACTAGTGAGACCGAGAATTTAATATTTCACACCCATTAGATAACGTGAAAAATAAATAGAATAAATAAAAATGATAATTTGGCACATGGTCAACTACTAGATGGCTACAAAAACATGTGATTGTTTTCTTCTTATTGACTTCCAATATGAATGTGATCTCTGGCTGGTCTCTTTGTTTTTGTTTCAAGTGAAGAAAATTGCACATGGCTCACTTTTAAAGTAACATATGTCCACCACGCTACCATTGTTTGTTCAGTGTGGTGGTTAGAGGAGGAGATAAAAGATAAATTTTTTTTATAAATTTAAGAGGAAAAATCGTATGTCCATTAAAGAAGATAGATCAAACGTTCTTAAGCTACCCTACAATATCAGGGAGGGGGGACGAGATATGGCATCCCTCTATCTTGCGAAGATTCCATGATTATTTATGTAACTTTAAATTAAATATATCTGTCTATGTAAAATGTTACATACATATTTGTATGGATAAAATTTAAAGAGTAATAATCAAAATTTATCTGTGACTATGATTCGAAGATAGGAATCTTCAAATTCGAAAATCATAAATATAGTTCATTCCATTATGAATGGTACAGTTATATACAGACTATAATATGTAGAGATATAAAAATGAATGTATTTTATATAATAAGATTATATGAGACAAGATTAGATGAAATTGAAAAGTTCTAATAATTTCCGTTAAATAAAGAACATCAATTTTTTCATAATGATGGTCATATATGTGATGATCTTAATTAATTATATTTAGCATACTCCTATATCATTTTAATTTATTCTTTAATTTACTCGGTATGATTTTGTATTTATTACATTTCACAAATATTGTATTTTGGGAATGAGTTGAATGAATAACTGTGAATGCTAACCTGATATAATAAAATCTGTTCATAAAAATTTTGCTCTCCAAGAGAAGCAACAATTCAACCCGGAAGCCAAAATGGCTTTCTGCCCTTTTCAAAAAATGAAAACCGTAGAGCAAAAATGCTTTCTTTCATTCGGCCATTTATAATTTAGACAGAGACCTTTGCCTTTTGGCATTTTCCAAAAGTGAAGTCAATTCAAAATTTTTTTATTTTTTATTTTTTATTTTTTATTTTTTATCATTTTAAGGCCAAATCGACCAAAATAAATTAAAAGGAAAAGGACAGTGGCCACTCTTCATTTACTCGGCAAGGAGAGAGACATGAAAAATGATTTTCCAAAATTCATTAATTGTCAATTTTAGTTGGTAGATTTGATGGGTTAGTAAAATCCAATTCAATATCCCAATAACTTCCATTAAAAATGACTAGTTGATATAAGTGAGTGGATCCCACCACTTTGAATTCAAAATTCAAATTACTTATACAACACACTTCGGCTTCGGGTTCGTTTAATCCGATTAAACGAATTTTCCGTCATGACGTAATTAAATATAATTTAATTAAATAATTATGCATCGTAAAATCATTACGAAACTCGCTTATGAATTAATTCTAAATTAATTTGTTCGCTTGAATTAAAATCCAATTTTAATTATGTATTGAAATCAAATTTCAATTAATATATCGAATATATTATTTTAGTCCAATTAAATAAATTAAATAGTAAAATCTAATTTAACTATTAAATTTATTTTACTGATTAATTCCAAATTAATCACGTTCTCTCCTCTTGACGAATTTAATCCCAGATAAATTCTCGACGCAATTAATCCCAGATTAATTCTTACCGTAATTAATCCCAGATTAATTCTCTCTCTTGATAATTAATCCCAGATTAATTTTTTCTATCATAATTAATCCCAGATTAATATTGTTCGAGTCAAATATCATCGGTGAATCTTTGGGATGCGACCCAAGAGATCACTGGATATGTTGACAGTAAATATGGTCATCGGACTATCTGAACACGTGCGTACCCGGTACCACATTCTTATCGATTTACAAGACATGATTGGCTTCTAGCAAAGCACCGTGCCTACCCAATTCTCCAAAAATATTTTTCTACAGAATACAAGATCTTTGTCAGGCGTAGTATACGTAATATTGCGTATTACGATCCAGTATCGGATGTCACATGCTAGGCTTGGGGCTGGAGTTGTGTTTGCCCCGTACGAAGCATATATCGGATCACTAGCAACTAGTCTCTTTATGATCGGAAAGTCATGACCTAGTCATACTTCCCTGATGGCTATAACACTTAGAGTACCAGTTCTGTATCCCTGCATGATCATCATCTCCATATGAATGAAGTGATACTTCCATCTTGACATCACACCCAATACATTACGATTCTCAATATACCCAGAAGAGGCGTACACAGAACTTGTTAAAGCCCCGGACGACCAAAACCAAAGTATAATGATTGTTGCAAGTATTAGCGATGTAAGTCTCAGGTTAAGATCAAATACACCTACCCTGATTCGGATTCCCATAGACACATAGTCATACTACCAATGGGATTCCGATGGGTTTATCCAGAGCGAAGCTTATTCCGTACCATCGGTAAACAGAACCTCATATTACACTTACATGAGTATCCAATACCCAAATATATGAGAACTATGTCGTTACGCTTCCATAACACACACAAGTGTAATACTAGTCTATTCCGCATTATCGATGTCCAGTCTCGATAATACTACGACTAGAGTTATTTAATGATTAAACCTTTGTCGATTAATATTGTCTCATAACTTATTAATCCGGAACTAATCATAAGGACTTTTATCATTTATATATCCAGGTAATCCAATTACAAATGATAAAAGAGCAATTTTCATTGTCACATAGTTAATTTGTACAACAACACCATGTTCTGTACAAATAGTGATGCTATGAGTCATAATTATCCAATAATCTCCCACTTGGCCTATAGCCAATCACTCATGTGTCTAACACCTGAACTATGTACGGGTTGCTCAAACTTCTACTGAGTAAGAGCTTTCGTCAGCGGATTTGCAAGGTTATCATTTGATGCGATTTATTTGATGATCACATCACCACGATGTATGATCAATCGAATCAGATGAATTAGTCGAAGTACATACTTGGATCATTGATGAGACTGCGGTTCTTTAGCCTGCGCTGTAGCCTAGCTCAGCTGCTAACAGAACTACTCCTAATCTAATTAGGATTTTATAGATCCAAAATGCTTCTTTTGCTGCCTCAGCTGCAGCAATGTTCCGCTTTTGTTATTTATTCAGCAACAGTATCTTGCTTGGAAGATTTCCAGTTCTATGTTCCGTTTTTTAAACTATATACGTACCCTTATTGCAACTTACAATCGTTTTTATCGGTTTGGAAACTTGCAGTAGTGAACCCAGTTACCTCAAGTTCTCATTCTCCATTAATTCTCAGAAAATATCCTTGGTTCATCCAAGATACTCAAGGATGTTCTTAACTTCAATCCAGTGACCATCACCTGGATTAGCCTGATTGTGTCTACATACGCTCAAAATATATGAGACATCAGGTCACGTACATATCAAAACGTACGAACACTGAGAGAGTGTCAGCAGCTTTCTAGATCTATCCCAGTGGATCTTTATTCCAAGAATAAAGCCTGCTTCTCCAGGTATACCATGGAGAATTTTCATGAAAGCCAAGCTTTCACCGATTATATTATGGGATTGTTATTGCTAAGAAGCAATAACATCATCAACTCATAAGACATTCATTGTCAGTGCGTTCCCACTAACCTTCTTATATACACAATAATCATCTTCGTTTTGAATTAAATCATATACCATTATGATTACATCAAAATGCTGATTCCAAGAACATAATGCTTGCTTCAATCCATAAATGGATCGATTTAACTTGCAAACCTCGTTTGCATATTTTGGCATGACACAACAGTCAGGATGTTACATATAAACATCCTCCAAAAGGTTTCCGTTAAGGAAAGCGGTTTTGATGTCCATGTGCCATATTTCATAAATGAAATATGCAGCAACATCAAGCATTATCCGAATGGATTTAATCATGGCAACAGGTTAAAAATTTTCGTCGTAGTCGACACTATGTCGTTGACGATACCCTTTCTGTACAAGCCTAGTTGTGTACATTTGTATGTTTCCATCCATGTATGTCTTCCTTGAAGACACATTTAGTACCAATAGGCACAATGCCTTCTGGTACATCAAACAATGTCCAAAATTAGTTGGTATACATGGAATCCATTTCAGACTTCATGGCACTTTACCATAAAAGGAGTCGATACCTTGTATCACTTCCTCATACGTAGCCGGTTCTTATGTATTCGAAGATTGTGGTACAGTTTCATCCCTGATGAACTGTTGGTGTTCCGTGAGGACTCGGTGCCTGGAACAGTATTACTCCGATTTTCATCGAGTTTTACTTTCCTCTCACTAACCACTGCATATAGGAATTCCTCTTCGGAAAATCACATGGAGAGCAACAATTTCATTGTTCTCTTGTGAGTTGTATAAGTACTATACTTTGGTTTCCTTAGGACAACCTACAAATAGACACTTATCTGATTTGGGTTCTAGTTTGGTACCATCCAAACATTTGACGTATGCCCAGCATTCCCAAATCATGGGGAATGAGAAACCCGATTTCTTTCCTGTTCATATCTAATACGAAGTCTGTCTAACAGATTTTCATGGAACCTTATTCAAAATAAGTATTGCACTGTTTAATGTGTATCCTCAGAAGGAAATTGGTAGCTCAGAGCGACTCATCATCAACCTTACCATGTCCAACAAAGTTCGGTTTCTCTGTTCGGACACACCGTCAAATTGAGGTGTCCCGTGAGGAGTCCACTGTGAAAGAATACCATACTCTTTCAAGTAATCTTGAAACTTATATGTTTAAGTATTTTACACTATGGTCCGACCGTAATATTTTTAATACTTTTATCGGTCTGTTTTCTTACTTCGTGTCGAAACTCTTTGAATTACTCAAAAGTTTTTGACTTGTGTTTCATAAGATACACATAACCGTAACGCGATGCCACATCCGTAAAGGTTACGAAGTATTCATATCCACATCTAGCCTAGCTAGACATGGGCCCACTTACGTCACTATGAACGAGGGCTAACAGATTGGTGGCACTTGCACTTTTACCAAGTAAAAGGCGTTTTAGGCACTTTGCCTAATAAACTAGATTCATAGACATCATTTGAATTAGAATCAAATCCGTCCTAGTATCCACTCTTCGAAAGTGTGGATATACGAGTCTTGTTAATGTGTTCCAGACAACAATGCCACTGTTAAGTCTCAACAGATTTATTCAGTTTGAGCTTTTGTTTGTCATATTATATGTTTGAGATTCATTTATATTCTAAATATAAAGACCATTATTTACATCTAATGTAGATATCTCGATATCATCTTTATAAACAAAACACCCGGCGTTTTAGAATATAAAGGTATACCCGCAACAGGTTAAACTAGATACAGAGATGATGTTTCTAGTCAAACTAGATACATTATAACAGTCTCCTAATTTAAGTAGATGCCCCAAGGTCAGTTCCAAAACTTAGGTTTCCACGGCTAAAACGGTGACTCACGTCCCGTTTCCAACTTGTAGGTCGATCTCATCTGAGGCCAGTCTCCTGCTTATCAGCAGATCCCGCACATTAGTACATATATTCATGTACCACATCTAGTATCAAAAATAAAATTTTAAAACCAGTAGTGAACATGTTTATAACAAACATTCTTGAAGCCGGAACCTTGTCCCGTCTTCACTTCCTTCATGTCTGCCTTGTCCATACGGCAGTCACGCTTCTAGTGACCCCGTTTGCCACAGTTTAGGCAGACAACTTGGGATATGTCCTTTTAAGAAGCTTTGACTGTGCATAACGGACTGAGCACTAAAGTTATCATCACAATGAGTCTTCCTAAGCTCATGCTCTACTATTCGCTCAACTTCGGGCTCATGCTCGAGAGGTTTCTCTATCAAATAGAATAATTTCTCAGCTCTTAGAACATTTTCACCCAAGATTATGTTCTAAACGCTAATCTTTCAGTCATCTTGATTGCTATAGTCCAACTATCTAATCAATGATTTCAGGTACAATTAAATATAATGATTACTATAGTCTAACTATATAATCAACTATGATTGATCGGTTACATTCAAATGTATTGATTACTATAATCCAATTATATAACCAACCACAAATGAAGTAGTTTGAATACAGTCCAACTGTTTAATTAATACAACAATTGAATATTAGTCCAACTAATATATTTATTAATAATTAATGACGAAAAATGAAATGAGCGCGTATTGGCAAGTATTTAAACGAAATTACAAATTCAATACTTGCCTCCCACTATTTTCGGCGAGCCTCTAACCCTTTGTGGAGTACTCTGGAAACCTAGTTTCCTAGTGGGCTAGGATCCCGTTAAATAACACACAACCTTGACTTTGGCCAACAAGTTGTATAAAACTTAACTAGGTAGATCTCTAAGACAATTGGATCTCATCCAATTCCTAGATCCAGTAGGTGGACCTCCAAGTCCGAAACATATATCCAATATATGTAAATATATCCAATATATTTCCTAACCTTTTTGCTCTGAATCAACTAAGCATTGACTTTGGCTCAACAAGCTTAATGAAACCAGTTAAGCGTGACCCATTGACAGTGGGAAATAAATCACAACTTTCCCAAGATGTACGATATGGAAAAAAGCTTTCGTGATTCAAACACATCCGCGATAGAAAAAGGTCTTGACTTTGGCCAACAAACCAATGCCAATCTTGGATCTTGAGAGAGAATCACTCAATGAAAGGAAAAACGCTTAATATAAAATGAGGGTTTTTGTCGTGATTTGGCAACCAATTTATTATCTTTAATTAGGTCTCATCATACACCCTTAAGCATGCATTCTAAAAGCATAATAAGGCGCGAATAAAATAATAATGATATGCGGATGGATATACGATACAAATTGTTCCTAGAACAAATCTCTTCCTTTCCTCTCTCCCGCTAGCACTATTCTTACTTTTACCCAATTACATAATACTTCTAAAGAAACCTCTTTTACATTGAGGGGAATTGGTGAGAAGAGAAATACAATGAGATAATAGGTTGGACACGCGGGTCTAATTTAATAAATTCTAAATTTATTACAATAATTTCCAAAATTGCCCTCACTCTTCTAATATTCATCCGATATACATTATTCATATAATACATCCAAGTATTCACACAAAGCATGTTATTCAATCAATCTAATCCAATTAATTAATCTTTAAATTAATGACCATCCAATGTTCAAACAACGATTTGATTTGCGCGAGTCAAACTCGTTTAAGAAGAAATACTCAAAGTAAGTATTCTTGAATTATATCGAACTACAATTTTAAATTCAATTTAAATTGTATCCAATACTAATTCATATTTAATTCCAAATTAAATAATTACACTTATTTATGTGCCTTAAAGACTTGGATTCCAAATCCAATCTTAATGGGTCTCAAAGGCCCAATTAGTATCCAATACTTTTCAATTAAAGTCCAATGAGCTTTTAATTAATTCTTTAGGCTTGGGCTTTTGGCCAAAATGGATCTAACCCATAATGTCTAGGTCCAATAGGAATCACCCTATGCCATATAATCAATTTTGGCCCATTAGGCCCAATTAAATTATTAAAGGCCCAATAGTCATATTTTGGACTTTATGGAAATAATTTTAGTCCCAATTGGATCCAACCAATTATCATAAACCAAAATTGGCCCAATCAAGCCCATTAAGCCCAATTACAACAATTAAATTAATACATTATTCCAAATTACATATTAATTCAATTCAAGTGTAATTAACATAATTAATTAATTAATCTAATGCTTCCAAGACATTAATTAATCCAACTTAATCATGTTCAACATTTCCAATTCATGTCCAACACAAATTGAAGCAAAATCAATTCTACAACATGCTTCAAAGTTCACGGCAATAGCAACAAAAATCATTCAATTTTATTTACAATCCAATTAAACCAACATTCAATATTTCTATCATGCTATTTAACACATCCAATTGTCAATTTCAAAAATTCCACCATGAACTATCTAGGGTAATTTTCGGCCAAGGGGTAGGAATTAGGGAAAATTAATCTAATCAATTTTACACAATTCCAACAAAGCACAAATCCAATTGAACATCATATAAACATATCCCAATAATCAATTTAGGCAAAATCAAGCTGCAAGCCAAAAAATCCTAAATTAAAGTCCATAAACCCTAGAAATTAAATCAAGCTTAGATCTCGCTCTGATACCATTGTTAGTGTTCCTAGAATATGTCACGGGATCTCTAAGCGTGATTCGTGTGTGAATAAAATCAAAAATAAGTTGCGGAGGACTTACATTGATCGGTTGAGTTCAAAACTTCCATGGATGTTGAAGCTTCCAAGCTCATGGGTGAGTATCCCTATCACCTTCATTTGACTCCCATATGTGCTAGCAAGAACAAAATGGTAGAATTTTGCTCTCCAAGAGAAGCAACAATTCAACCTGGAGTGAGGAAGCAATCAACCCTTTATAAACAAGGCCATTCGGCCGAGCTTCATAAGAGAAGCCAAATTACTTTTCAAAAGGAAGCCAAAATGGCTTTCTGCCCTTTTCAAAAAATGAAAATCAGAGAGCAAAAATGCTTTCTTTCATTCGGCCATTTATAAATTAGACAGAGGTCATTTGCCTTTTGGCATTTTCAAAAAAGTGAAGTCAATTCAATTTTTTTTTTTTATCATTTTAAGGCCAATTCGGCCAAAATGAATTAAAAGGAAAAGGACAGTGGCCACTCTTCATTTACTCGGCCAAGGAGAGAGACATTAAAAATGATTTTCCAAAATTCATTAATTGTCAATTTTAGTTGGTAGATTTGATGGGTTAGTAAAATCCAATTCAATATCCCAACAACTTCCATTAAAAATGACTAGTTGATATAAGTGAGTGGGTCCCACCACTTTGAATTCAAAATTCAAATTACTTATACAACACACTTCGGGCTCGGGTTCGTTTAATCCGATTAAACGAATTTTCCGTCACGACGTAATTAAATCTAATTTAATTAAATAATTATGCCTCGCAAAATTATTACGGAACTCGCTTACGAATTAATTCTAAATTAATTCGTTCGTTTGAATTAAAATCCAATTTTAATTCCGTATTGAAATCAAATTTCAATTAATATATCTAATATATTATTTTAGCCCAATTAAATAAATTAAATAGTAAAATCTAATTTAACTATTAAATTTATTTTACCGATTAATTCTAAATTAATAATGTTCTCTCCTCTCGACGAATTTAATCCCAGATAAATTCTCAACGCAATTAATCCCAGATTAATTCTTGCCGTAATTAATTCCAGATTAATTCTCTCTCTTGATAATTAATCCCAGATTAATTTTCTCTCTCATAATTAATCCCAGATTAATATTGTTCGAGTCAAATATCATCGGTGAAACTTTGGGATGCGACCCAATAGATCCCTAGATATGTTGGCAGTAAATACGGTCATCGGACTATCCGAACACGTGCGTACCCGGTACCACGTTCTTACCGATTTACAAGACATGGTTGGCTTCTAGCAAAGCACCGTGCCTACCCAATTCTCCAAAAATATTTTTCTACGGAATACAAGATCTTGGTCAGGCGTAATATACGTAGTATTGCGTATTACGATCCAGTATCGGATGTCACATGCTAGGCCTGAGGCTGGAGTTGTGTTTGCCCCGTACGAAGCATATATCGGATCACTAACAACTAGTATCTTTATGATCGGAAAGTCATGACCTAGTCATACTTCCCCGATGGCTATAGCACTTAGAGTACCAGTTCTGTATCCCTGCGTGATCATCATCTCCATATGACTGAAGTGATACTTCCATCTTGACATCACACCCAATACACTATGATTCTCAATATACCCAGAAGAGGCATACACAGAACTTGTTAAAGCCCCGGACGACCAAAACCAAAGTATATTGATTGTCGCAAGTATTAGCGATGCAAGTCTCAGGTTAAGATCAAATACACCTACCCTGATTCGGATTCCCATAGACACATAGTTATACTACCAATGGGATTTCGATGGGTTTATCCAGAGCGAAGCTTATTCCGTACCATCGGTAAACATAACCTCATATTACACTTGCATGAGTATCCAATACCCAAATATATGAGAACTATGCCGTTACGCTTCCATAACACGCACAAGTGTAAGACTAGTCTATTCCGCATTATCGGTGTCCAGTCTCGATAATACTACGACTATGGATATTTAATGATTAAACCTTTGTGGATTAATATTGTATCATATCTTATTAATCCGAAACTAATCATAAGAACTTTTATCATTTATATATCCAGGTAATCCAATTACAAATGATAAAAGAGCAATTTCCTTTGTCACATAGTTAATTTGTACAATAACACAATGTTATGTACAAATAGTGATGCTATGGGTCATAATTATCCAACACTGCACTGCCATTAAGGGTAAATATATATATCTAGATGTAAACTTTCTATCATCCGGATCTACTTGGAAATCGAAGTCTATATAACCCTAAAGTTGTAGGTCATCATCTCCATAAATTAGAAACTTATTCTTAGTACCCTTTAGGTATTTTAGGATATGTTTCACGGCTGCCCAATGCTCATTACCTGAATCATATTGATATCGGCTAGTCATACTAACATCGAAACTAATGTTGGGTCTTGTACAAAGTAAAACATATATAATACTTTCAATACAAGAAATATATGACAAGTTAAATATTCTAACTCTTTTTTCCTTAGTCTGAGGTGCCATTTTCATTGAAATATGTATGCCGTATTGAAATGTTACATTTACTGCCTCGCAGTTCATAAAACTGTACCTTTCTAAGATTTTCTCTATGTACGTTGATTGTGACAATCCAATAACCTTCATTTCTCTATCCCAGTAGAGCCTTATATCCAGTATATATGAAGCTTCACCTATAATTTTCATGGAAAATTCTTGCAAATGTAGGCTTTACACTTTACATCAATCCTATATCATTCCCAATGATAAAGATATCGTCTACATATAGAATAAAAAGTACTACCATGCTCTCACTAATTTTCTTATAAACACTCGGTTGTTTCTCGTTCATGATGAATTCATATAATTTAATTATCTCATCAAAATGACGATTCTAGCTTCAGGATGCTTGTTTAAGTTTATAAATGGACTTCTTGAGCTTACAAACTATGTTTGAAGTCTCATTGGATATAAAACCCTCTGATTGTTCCATATAGATATTCTCATCGAGGCATACATTTAGGAACACGATTTTCACATTCATCTGATATATCTCATAATCGTGATATGCAGTAATGACTAAAAGTATCCTAATGAATTTTAACATGACGACTAGTGAAATAGTTTCCTCATAGTCAATCTCGGGATGTTGAGTGTAACCTTTCACTATTAGTCGAACCTTAAAGTTTTCCACCTTTCCATCGGGTCCGTACTTCATTTTATAAACCTATTTACTACCAATAGTTTTAACACCTACGTGAAACTCAACCAAGTCTTATCTTGATTGTCATGCATAGAATCTATTTCAAATTTCATGACTTATTGGCATTTTCCCGAATCAATATCTAATATCGCCTCTTTATACGTGGTCAGATTTGTATCCTCAATGAGAAGAACATCGAGGCTCATTTCAAACATAAAAAATAGTCTTACTGGATACTTTGACACTCTACTCGACCTACGTAGAACATGTGTTGAAGATCCATCACTTAGTTGAATCTATGGTTCCATCTCAGGTTCCTCTAAGTTAGGATCGAACTCATCGAGTTCAATCTTTCTACAATCTCACTTTCTCTCGAAAATGTCTTTTCAAGAAAAGTAACATAACGAGCAACAAATACATTTCATTGATCATAATCATAGAATTGATATCCCAGATAATTTTCAAGATATCCAATGAATCTGAATTTATACGCCTAGGTACTAGTTTATCTTGCTACGTGACTCTAACGTATGCGGGAGAGACAACCCCAAATCTTTAAATATTTAAAAATTAGATTTCTACCGTACCATATCAGATATGGAGTCGTAGAAATAGCTTTTGATGGAACTCTTTTCAGTATGTGGGCAACAATAAGTAAAGTATAACCCCAAAGATAATATGGAAGATCTGTGTAAATCATTATACATCGTTTCATATCCAATATAGTACGATTTCGTCGCTCAGACACACCATTATGTTGAGGAGTTCCCAGCGGGCTATTTTGGGCGAGAATCTCATTCCCCTTAAATAACATCCGAACTATTCGCTCATGTATTCACCACCTCTATCTGATCGAAGACATTTGATGAATTTCCCGGTTTGCTTTCAAATTCATTTGGGAATATTTTGAACTTTTCCACTATTTCCGATTTTATGTCTTCTCAAATAGATATAACCAAATCGTGACTTATCATCCGTGAAAGTCACGAATATGTAGACCATAATGAGCAATATGATTTAATGGACGACACACATTACTATGTACTAGCTCTAATAAATCATTAGTATGGTATCCCACACTGAGGAATAACACATTTGTAATTTTCTCTTGGATATATGAATCATAAATCGGATAAAGATCTAAAATAAGATTTTCAATCAAATCATCCTTAACCAAACTAACACCTATGTGACCTAATCTCATATGTCATAATTCAGTATTATTTAATTCAAATATTTTACTTTTATTTTTCTCTACATTAAAGACATCTACATTTATTTCCAAAATATAATGACCGTTAAATAAAGAACATTTACATATCAAATATTTATCTTTATTATACAAAGATAAAGTACCAACTTTAATATTTATATTATATCTCTCTTTTTCTAATACAGGTAATAAAATAATATGTCTGATTAGAGAGAGTATAAAATAGAAGTCATGCAAAACTATTTTACATCCATAAGAGAGATCTAAAATAACTGTTTCTATGGCATTGACATCCAAAGTCTCTCCATTGCCAACTCTAAGTTGGATCTCCCCTCTCTCAAGCCTTTTTTAACCCTCATGACCTGCACAGAGTTGCAAAATGAGTAGGACTGCCGATGTCTAACACCCAACCACTATTTACATCTAAGGCTAAATAGATGTCAATAATAGGAAAAATAGAAAGCGTACCTGAGGGTAATTCTTTTCCTTTTAAATCTGGACAATCTCGCTTCCAGTGTCCAGACTTCTTGTAATGAAAACATTCATCATGAGCTACTTTCGATCTTGCAGTTTTATATTTCGCTGGTTTCTTGGAGTATTTCTTTGCTATTTTCATTTTTCCCATTTTAATTTTCTTCGACTTCCTTGAAGTCTTCGAAGAACTCACTCCACCATGGAGGTATAAATTGAGATCCCCTTTCTTAAAGTCTTATTCCGTCGTACGCTACATATTATGAAGTACTTCATAAGTGGATTTCATTGAATGCATGTAAAAGTTAACACAAATCCATCATATGTACCAGGTAGAGAAGATAAAATCAGATTTCAGCCCAATCTATCATCAATCGTAGTGCCCTATCATTCTAAATTTTGGATCTGGTCAATCATGTTCAAAACATGAATGATAATTGCTCATTCATCCTTAAGTGTAATATGGAATAACTCCTTGGACCTCCGATATATCTCAATTTCTTGATTTTCCTTGAACAACTCCTGTACCGTTCTCATAATATTTTAGGCATTAAGTATATCTATGTACTCTTAAACAATCATGTGTCACCGATCCTAAAATGTAAGACTTCACCTTCAAGTTATCATTCTTCCATTTCTCAAATGTCTTCCGCTCCCTAGGCATTAAATCATGATCGACGTCGACAGGCTATGAATTGAGTGTCATATAACGCAATTGATCTGATTCCAAAATAAGGTGAATGTTCATCTCCGACTCGTAGTAGATTTCAGCCCCTTTCAATTTGTTGGAATCCAAAAGTTGCGCTAATGAATTTGCAGCTGCCATTTGCAAAATAATAATAAACATTAGAAGAATATTTTCATATCAATCTAAAATACCAATACAATTATGGATTTTAAATCTATTAGTGCCCTCCCACTATTTTACATAATTCTGTAATCTTTCCGAACTGTTTAGGTAGACTTCATCGGTCAACCACATTCAATATGACCTTAAATTTGATCCTGAACTGTTTCTTATCTTCATAATAATAACGGTATTGGATTAAGACGTGTTCTAGGTGTATGTTTATCAATATGCACTAATGAGCTTCACTAACACACCTTCATAATAATGAAAATATTATGTGATTACGTCAACTCATCATACTACATCAAATGTTTTACTGGAGTGGTCAAAATCCCAATTACTTATGCCCTCACAATAATGATGGTATTGACACAAGTAATAAGAACTCGTTTAAATTTGTATTGACAAGACAGATCATCCAATAATTCTCCAACATTATTAATACTATCACTCATGTGAGATTTATGACATCAAAGCATTAAATAACATGTCTGGGTCAAATAAATAATTTTAATTTAAAACATGCAACGAATATCAAAAATGTCTCAAACATAATCAAATTAAAATATAAAAGCATAGATTCAAATACATGTCAAACATGTAGAGCATGATTTTAATAGTTCTTGCGTGGTTAAGACCTGCTCTGATACCATATTGTTGGGGCGAATCAAGATCTCATAGGGTTGGATCAGAGCCATACGCAGCAGAAACAGATCAAACCAGCGAATACAGAGATGGATGTATTTTTAAAATAAATGAGATACTATATTCCATTTAAAGTTTATAGGAAAATATTCGGGATGAATTGGAATTCGGAAGCATAAAAAATAAGGTTTGAAAATCCGATATTCACTTTCAGCGCGTGCGTCATGCCTCTCCCATTGGTATTGTGCCTTCATTCCGTCTACTAGGTCTCGTGTATGCCCTTCTTTCTAGTGGTTAACTGCTTGAGATTCCATACACGTTTCGTGTTCTATGCATAGTGCGCGGTCTGTGCACTTTCCTAGTGTAAAAATTTCCAGAGAGCTGGAAAATTGTGGGTTTTTCACCCAAATCACTTCCAATTTTCTTCAATCACTTCAAAACGCTCAAAATTAAAATTTTAACATCAAAATCAACATAAAAATATATTAAACACATCTAAAATAATTAAAGAAATAACATCATATTTTTCAAAATATCAAGTATTTTTACAAAGTATAAATATATTCAAAATACATATATGCATAAATTCGAATCTAA